>JAAKBH010000892.1:0-84439 GCA_019776075.1 Amaranthus palmeri
GGCATAATCGTTAGAAACAAGCAAGGTTGGTGGTAAAAGGTTATAATCAACAGGAAGGTATTGACTATACTGAAACTTTTGCTCCCGTAGCTAGATTAGAAGCTATTAGAATTCTTATTCATTTGCTGCTTTCATGAATTTTAAATTATATCAAATGGACGTAAAATGTGCATTCTTAAATGGGTTTCTAGAAGAAGATGTGTATGTGGAACAAACCACCTGGCTTTGAAAACCCAATTTCTCCGGATCACGTCTACAAGCTTGATAAAGCTCTTTATGGTCTAAAACAGGCACCTAGACAATGGTACGAGAGATTATCTAAGTTTTTGATTGAAAATAAGTTCATACGTGGTAAAATTGATAAAACCTTATTCTTTAAGAATAAAGGTTCAAATATATTAGGTGTTCAAATATATGTTGATGATATTATTTTTGGTGCTACAAATGAATCGTTATGTAAGGAATTTGCTGACCTAATGAGTAATGAATTTGAAATGAGTATGATGGGAGAATTAAATTTCTTCCTTGGTTTGCAAATTAAACAAACTGCTAACGGTATCTTTATTCATCAACAAAAATATATAAAAGAACTTCTAAAGAAATATGGACTAGATAGTTGCTAAGACAAACCATACACCCATGGCCACTAACATTAGGTTAGATGAAGACTCTAACGGAATTAATGTTGACCAAACGATGTATAGAGGCATGATAGGATCACTACTATATCTAACAGCTAGTAGACCCGATATATCCTTTAGTGTTGGCTTGTGTGCTAGATTTCAATCAAATCCTAAAGAATCACATTATACGGCAGTTAAAAGAATTCTTAGATATCTAAAGGGAACAGATGACTTATCCTTATTTTATCCTAAAAGTGATGTCTATGACTTGAAAGGGTATAGTGATGCAGATTACGCAGGTGATCTTGTAAATAGAAAAAGCACTTCAGGAATGGTACAGTTTCTTGGATCTTGTTTGGTATCATGGAGTTCCAAGAAACAGAACACAGTAGCTTTATCCACGGCAGAAGCTGAATATGTAGCAGCAGCAGCCTGCTGTTCCCAAATGCTCTGGATTAAACAACAGCTAAGAGATTTTGGTATTAAATTTGAATGTGTTCCTATTTATTGTGATAATACTAGTGCTATTTGTATTTCTAAAGATCCGGTGCATCATTCTAGAGTTAAACATATTCATATTAGACATCATTTTCTTAAGGATAACGTAGAGCTTAAAAATATTATTGTTAAACATGTCAATACTAGTGAACAAGTTGCAGATATTATGACCAAACCGCTTCCAAGAGAACAATTTGAAAAGATGAGGTTGGAGCTAGGTATGATCAAGCTTCACTAACTTTTAATTGCTAGTATTCCTCCTCAAAACATCATGAAAAATCGGAAGGGTTCAATCAACCACAACAACCAAGATTGATCACTCAATCATTGCGAGATTTGGGTATGCTTCTATTTAAATTTATGTCTTAAACCTTATCTTGATTGCTTGCATGTTTGAACTAATTAGACCAAGTAGCATAATTTATTTTACATTATATTTTTATTACCCACATATTATAAATTTATCTTCAAAAATCACAAAAATATTTTATTTTCCACAAATTCCAGCATTTTATTTTTATTTCAGTGAGCCAACATTATTTTATGAAATGGAAGACGGATCATCGAGGTGTTTCGGAAGGTAGTTATCTAAATCGACATATTCAACGAACTAAGCTTAATAAATAACCACCCTTACACCTCCTAAAACCGCCATTATGGAAGTAGTACAAACCTTTTTCATAACCGTCCATTCAACCCTTTATAACCCACTCCTCATGTCACATCCATTATTCATAAACCCATTACTTGTACTACTCCTAGCAAAACCGTCAAACTCATTTTCCTTCTTCAACCTTCATCAATTCATCTCATCATCACCATAAAAACTCCCAAGACTTCATCTAAACCGAAAACAACAAAACCCATGCATGTCGGCACGAAAAGGACTTTTTCTACCACAAAAGGAAGCTCATATTCAAAACCCGCAAAGAAGGCCAAGGTAGTAGATCCTGATTGTGCTGAGGAGGTTTGTTAATGTGTATCTTTAGGAAGTTTGGTGTGCCTCTTGAAGGCCTAGAATTTCCAATGAGTGCTAACAACAAAATAAATGCTAAGTGTCTTAACAACTTGCATCTTACATTAAATGAAAATGGAATTCTAGAGGATGTTGAAGAAGATGTTGAGTATGTGAGTTCTGATGAGGAACAAGAGGAAGGTGAAACTGAAGTAGAAGGAGAGAATATAGATCAGGAAACTGTTCCCACTGCCACTACTGAGGCAGAGACAGAACAGGAACAAGAGGAAACATTTAGTAAGGGGGAAGCTGTTAGTAAGGGGGAACAGGTTGGGAAGAAGAGAATGAGGAACTAGAGGATGAACAATCTAGTTCAGAGGATGAGGACCTCAATGTGCCTCTAAAGAACATCATGAAATCATCCAAGAGTTCTTCGTGCCTAAATGCTGATATTACCTCTCAAACCCCACTATCACCGAAACCAAACTCACCTATACCATCACCACCACCATCACCAATAGCAACTACTCCACCACCAGTTACATCACCACCATCACCTTTATCCACTAGTTTTGATGATCCCACTACTATCCCTCCTCCTCCTATTACCCTTGCTCATGTCCATTCTACACTACTTGATATGCAGTCCCAATTACGTGCCTTTCAAAGTGAAGTTCGTGCCTCACTATCTACTATGGAGGTGCAGACTGAATTTGTTGATGAAGAGACTGCTGCCTGATCCTTCCTGTTTCTGTTTTCAATTAAAAATTTAATGATTTGTTGGCCACACCGTCTGTAATTCTAAACAATATTTTCTTTTGTTGTTTTTGTTCAAAGTACCAGCTGGGGTACAAACAATTTATATTTTCGTTTATGCTACTTACTAATCCATATCTTCTTTAATCCCTCATATTATCCTTCCCTATTATCCCATGGTCTAATCTGTTTACTTGCATGCTTTCTTGATTTATGTTTAAGCATTTATTTTCTTAGTTTGTTGCTTACTATCTTAATTTATCTAACGCTTGCCTTAGAGCTGTGATTTGATTCATATCCCTACTTTTTGATTGATGCCAAAAGGGGGAAGAGTAGCAAACAAACTTTTGTGAATGCTTGTGAATGCTTACGTTTTTGCTTATTCTTTGGATAATTGATTCTCTATTCTTGGTTTACTTCATAACACTTAGTTTGATAACTTACTGTTTGATATATTTAAGGGGGAAGAGTAGCCAACAAGAGTATGTTGACTTACTGTTTTGATTATGTTTGGTTTATATGGATCATTTGGTCAATTGTTGTTTGACATGATTTATTGAATATCACTTTATTTACCTTAGATTCTTACAACTCATAATTGTCTTGAATTACTTAATTAGAATTACTTAGTTTGTTGTGCTTCTTAATTTTTAATTTTATGTCTTTAAGTTTCTTAATTATTATTTTTGGTATTTATGTTTATGTTTTGTTTCAAGTTTTATTTTAAAATTGAAAAATTTGAAGTCATGCTTAATCACATGATTTTCGCCAAAAATATTTTAGAGTAATATGCTTGCTTTAGAATTTGGTAAATTACTTGTAACGATTTAATTTACTAGATATGTTTGAACTTGTGAATGATCTCTAACATGTTCAAAGTTATTAGTTTTACTCTTTCTTTTAACAAAGTTTGTTTATAAGTTTGTCATCATCAAAAAGGGGGAATTTGTTGGCCCATTTGAGTTTTGATGATGACTTAACAATTTATAAACAAACAAAGTATTTTAGAGATTGTTTTGTAGGTAATATATCCGATTATTGTAATCGTCGATGGTGCCTAAGGACTGGTCAATGGCAATCGTACAAGTCAAAGTCAAAGTCAACAAAGTCAAAGTCAGTAGAGAAGGTCAATGAGGAAGTCAAGAGTAGAATCCAAGTCTACTGTTCCTGATATTGATAAACTGATGAATGTTGCAGATAGAGACAGTACGTTGTTCCTCCAGAATCCGGTCAGAAGAGAAGTCAACAAAATTATTTTGGAAAAGTCTTGAGTTTATTTTTCTATATTTTAGTTTTGTTGTACGGTTAATGAACAAGGAAGCACAAGGAATTAATCTAAGAATTAAAATAACTAACTCCTAAAAAGTCTCTTGAAAATGGCTATTTTTAGCTAGAGTCAAGGATTGACTTTGAATAACCACCAAGGAAGTTATTTCCTTCTCACGGTCAATGCCCACTAATCCCTTATCTATAGATTATGGGTTTATGGCATAACTTGTTCTAAAATGATTATAAAAGCATTTTTCTAACCGGCACAAACATTTGGTGATCAACAAGGAGAGAAATATTCATGTAAAATCTTTAGAATTCTCCTATGGAGATCAAGGGAGAAAAATAATCACTCTTATCATTCGAGTGCTCCCTTGGTGATCAACATTGAGAGAAAAATTTCCGAAAATTTTGTGCCCATTTTCGTGAGATTCAAGAATCAAGAAAAGGAAATTTTTGAGTGTTCTAAACCGAAAATTAATTCCTAAATTTTTCCTTGTGCTATCTTTGTTTGTTCATCCAATTTAGAGAATTTATCTTGTATGGGTTTTTGAGAGAATTTTGTAATTAGACTTGGGTAAGTCTAAGGGGGAAGTGAGAAAGAGAAGAGAGAAAGAGAAGAGAGAAAGAGAAGGAGAATCGAGAGAAGGAACAAGAAAGAAATCGAGAAAGAAGAAGAGAAAGAGAAGGAGAAATGTATTTTATGTAATAGAGAATTAAATTACATAAAATAATAGAGAATCGAAATCCCTAGAGGGTCGTGGTTCTTGTTCCCACGTTAAATTCTTTGTGTTTCTTTAAAGTTTTCTTTTAATTTGTTTTGAGTATTTTCTTTATTCAAATTCCGCAAGAAAAGGGCGAAAATACTCTAAAGAGAACAAGTAACAATTCACCCCCCCTCTTGTTACACTTCATTGTCTCTATACGTTTCTACAAGTTGAAAGTTCCTTTTTCTTGAATTTCACGTCTAGGTGATTTTGTTAATCTTGACTTGGTGTAAGTGTTTGGGGTGGATTTGATGGAACAAATGAGAATTTTTGTTTCTTGTTGAATAAGATGATGAGCGTTTGATACTGCTTTCTATAACGGTTGAAAGGGCAATAAATGAGAAAAACTATATTTATAGCTGTTGGAAACACTATAAATAGAATACAATTTTTTATAGCGGTTGCAACAGCTATAAATAAGGTAGCTATATTTAAAGCTGTTGGAACCGCTATAAATAAGGATTTTGTTTTTATAGCTGTTTTGACGGTTATAATTAAGAATTTTTCTTTTACAGCGGTTGCAACGGCTATAGATTGATATTCTTTTACAGCGTACCGAAAAAAGCGCTATAAATCAAGTGTTGTATATAACTCCTTTTGGCGTAGTGATGGCCGGATAAAAAGCTCATTAAAATTTTTTTTTTATTCTCTACCGACCAACTGGCGACTGAACCGTTGGTCGCTAAGTGGTCGGTATTTTGAAATTAGGAATTTGCACGTTTTTAATTTTTTTTTTGTTTTAAATATAATTTACCTACGAAGTATTTTGTTGTTTTGCAGAGCAATGGACTTACAAGCTGAAAGAAGTTAGATGTACCAACGAAGTTCTAAAGGAGTTTATAATACTCCCTCCGTCCCATTTATTTTGTCCACTTTAGTTTTTGGTTACTATTCACTAATCACTCTTAATTTGTATTTTGTTCTTAATCTATAAGTTAAAATATAGTCATGTGGGATCTTATTTTGTTCGTCTCAATGCAAAGATTATTAATATCAAATTTTTATAATTTTTAATTATACACAATTAAAGATATTAAAGATTAAAATGTTGCCTCGGCATATGTGCCCAAAGTAAAGTGGACACAATAAAAGGGATGGAGGGAGTATTAGATATTTAGAAGGGGTCGAAGAATTTATACAATTTGCAAAGAAAAAAAAATCCAACTGAAGTTAGATGTCCGTGTAAAAAGTGCGGTAATCGTAAAGTGTGGGGTCCAGATGTCGTAAGAGACCATCTGTTAAAGAAGGGGTTTGTTGAAAACTACTACGATTGGTACACTTGCACAAATGTCACGACGGAGCACCTATTTGTACTGATTGGGCTCCGGTTGAGCCACAGCTAAACACGGTTCAAAATCCGTATGCACAAATGGTATACGATGCAGCAGCGAGTGCTTTTCCGGATACACATCATCATTTTCTACCGCATCGTGATGATGTCGTCGATAATGTACCATACTCGCCCGTACAGAATGATGAAGAGTCGAACCCTCAATCCAGACAGTTCTTTGAAATGTTAAGGGCCGCCAACTTACCTCTGTACCTTGGCTGTGAAACGCATACTCAAATGTCGGTCATAGGAAGGATGTCTAGCCTGAAGACAGACTTTCGTATGCCAGAAAGACTTTATGATGAATTATGTCAATTTATTATTGAGTTGTTGCCGAAAGATAATCGGATGACAACAAGTTTTTATGATACGAAGAAACAAATTTCGGCTCTTGGATTGCCGGTAGAGAAGATTGATTGTTGCGTCAATGGGTGTATGATTTATTGGGGCCCAACAGCGAGTATGACGCACAATGTGATGAGTGTGGGGTTTCAAGATGGGTATCTGATAACACTCCCAGAAAGCAGTTCCACTACTTTCCCATTGGTCCCAGGCTACAACGGTTGTATGCTTCTGCGACTACTGCCAGCCACACGAGATGGCATGCGGAGCATCGCTCAGAGGATGGAGAGATGTGTCACCCCTCGGACAGTGAGGCCTGGTTAACTTTCAACGCGACGCATCCGGGTTTTGCACGGGAGATAAGAAATGTGAGACTGGGGATGTGTACAGATGGTTTCAATCCATTCGGCAGCTCGGGACAACAATATTCATGTTGGCCCGTAATACTAACTCCATACAATCTTCCGCCCTTGATGTTCATGAAGAAACAGTACATGTTTTTAACGGTGATTGTCCCGGGCCCTAACAATCCCAAACATAAGATTGACCTGTACCTGCAGCCATGATACACGAGCTAAAGTTGTTGTGGGAAGATGGAATCCAGACATACGACGTATCCAAGAGGCAAAACTTTCAGCTTCGTGCGGCTTTGATGTGGACAATCAACGACTTTCCAGCTTATTCGATGATGTCGGGGTGGAGTACAGCTGGCGTGCACGCTTGTCCATACTGCATGGATGAGTCCAAAGCATTTTATTTAAGACACAGTAGAAAAGTGAGTTGGTTCGACTCACACAGAAGATTTTCACAGAGTAGGCACCCCTACCGCAGAAATCGGACAATGTTCACCCGTGGAGCTGTTGAGAAAGATGATAGGCTCGACATACGTACGGGAAATGAGCTTTTAGAGGAGCTGGATCGTTTCGGCTTTTTACGGGTATATGAAGACGATGCAGCTGACTTCAACGCAGAACTCAGTAAGCATTGTGCTGGATGGAAGAAGAGAAGTATTTTTTGGGATTTGTCGTACTGGAGCACAAACATGATCCGTCACAACCTTGACGTGATGCACATTGAGAAGAATTTCTTTGATAACATTTTCAACACAATAATGTGTGTGCCGGGAAAAACTAAGGATCATCTAAAGGCACGTCAAGATTTAGCCGAGCTCGGTATCCAATCGGAATTGCATCCAGTTGGTTCAACCATCCCCAAGGCATCATACACACTAAACAGAGAGCAATGGATGTCCTTCTAAAGTGGCTTAAAACTCTGAGATTTCCTGATGGGTATGTCTCAAATTTAGCCAGGAACATCGACATGGCTAAACATCAGGTATTCGGGATGAAGAGTCATGATTGTCATGTGTTCATGCAACGACTGATTCCAATTGCATTTCGGGAGTTGCTGCCAGCAAATGTATGGGCAGCTCTTACTGAAATTAGTCTGTGGAGGTTGGACGAGGAAATTGCAGTGGTGCTCTGTAAGTTAGAGACGATATTTCCTCCAACGTTCTTTGATGTCATGGAACATCTGCCTGTTCATCTAGCTTACGAGGCGAGGATTGCTGGTCCGGTACAATAGAGGTGGATGTATCCCTTGGAGAGGTAATTACTAATTACACGTCTAAAATATAAGTACTATTTACTTTTCTGATAACTTTTTACATGTCTTAATAATTACTCTTTGGTTTAAATTACAGGTATCTTCGACATTTAAAACTTAATGTCAAAAACAAAGCACATGTTGAAGCCTCGATCTGCAACGCATATCTTACAGAAGAAGCATCATACTTTGTCTCGCATTACTTTGAGCCAGATGTTCGATGCAGAGTTAGAGATCTTCCTAGAAACGATGACGGATGCTTTAACAACGTCTGACTGGGTGTTTTGTCCAAATTCACACACCCAATCAAATTTCATGGTCGGGGTAAGGCTTTTATGATGAATGAAGCAGATCTCAAAATTGCTCAGACTTATATTCTGCGAAATTGTCCGGAGGTGAATCAATTTTATGATCAATTCGTACACTTAATCACAAAGTACGAACCTAATCTAAACGCAGAGCAAGTTGACCATGTGGTCCAAGACCAGTTTGCCCCATGATTTAAACAGATTGTTAGTACACGTTAACCATCGTAACTTGTTGTGTAAATAGTATTACGTATTAACATTGAATTATTGTTTTTATATGCAGTCGAGGGACGGGTTTCTTGACGGTGTGGATAATGACGATATTCTTAAGGACCTCGCCGAGGGACCTTTGCATAAGGCACGTCGCTATGATGTTTGTTACGTGAATGGTTATAGATTTCACACAATGTCTCATTCCGCAAAAAAGAAATCTTCTAAGAACAGCGGGGTGTGCATGAAATCTGATGATAACAGTCCGGATGAAACCAACTTTTACGGAAAGTTAGAGGATATTATTCACCTCGAGTTTCGAGCACTTCCAATGAAAAGGGTCACTCTGTTCAAATGTCATTGGTTTGATCAGACTACCACCGGATACGGCCATGGTACGAGAATCCATCCGCGTTATAAGCTGGTTGACGTTCATATTGGTCGATCCTATAGAAAGTACGATCCTTTTGTGCTAGCCTCTCAAGCTTCCCAAGTTTATTACTTATCTTATCCCAGTTTAAGGCAAAACATGAAAGATTGGCTAGCCGTTTGCAAAGTCAGATCAAAGCAATTCGATGAGACTCCTTTCCAACTGGAAGAGAAATCACCGGATTTTGTGGCAAATGAAGATGTTTCTGACGCACAAGTCGAACCGTTGCGTGATCCCGCTGGAGAACTTTTAGTCTTAGACGAAACGGTTCATGATGACGAGGAAAATGAAGACAACGACGAAGATCTTGTATTACCTGACGACGATGATGTCGATGACGATTATGTAACCCAATAATATGGTTTTAATAATTATATGTTTATTTATTTTTAATTTTACATTCTGTCGTAAGTTTTGTATATTTTAATATCGTATTTACAATTTTATTAATTATAAAATAATAAGTATAATAATAATAATAATAATAATAATAATAATAATACTAATAATAATACGAATAAGAATAATAATAATAATAATAATAATAATAATAATAATAATAATAATAATAATAATAATAATAATAATAATAATAACAATAATAATAATAATAATAATAATAATAATAATAATAATAATAATAATAATAATAATAATAATAATAATAATAAAACTGAAAACAATTCAAAAAGAGGCGCCAAATTCAAATCTCCGACTATCCACCGACTAACTCTAAGTCGCAAGTTAGTCGGTATTTTGAATCATTTAGCTTCCCTGAGAAGCTACTCTGTTTGTCAGATGCATTGGAAAGGTAAAAAAACTTTTCAGTATACCGACTAGCCACCGACTAAAAGTGAGTCGCAGGTTAGTCGGTATACTGAAAAGTTTTTCAACTTTCCCACGTCTTCTGAAAAGTTACTGCAGGCATTGATTGAGGTAGGTAAAAAAACATACCGACTAAGTACCGACTGTAAGTTAGTCGCAAAAGAGTCGGAGAATTGAAAAGTCTTTTCCTTTTTCCCAACGTCTTTCAAAATAATTACTGAGGTATTTATTTGAGTTGGTTGAACGGTTAAAATTTCACCGACTACCCACCGACTAACATTGAGTCGCCAATTGGTCGGTGACATTTAAGGATTAAAACCAAACGTTTTTATTTTACCCTAATATCCACCGACAAACTAGCGACTATCAGTTAGTCGCAGGTTAGTCGGAAACAGTTTTATATAAAAAACTGAACAGTTCCAAAAAACCGTCATTTTCATTTTCATAATCTTTCTTCCACTCTTTCTCTCTTTCTCTCTTTCTTTCTCTCTTCATTTCATAATATTCATCTTGATTCCTCTTTCTTTCATTTTGGGTTATCATTTTGGGTTATCATCAGTAATTTTTGGGTTATCATTTCATTCCAACTTTCTTCATATCTAAGGATTAAAGGTTAGTCTTTTTTTATGTTTTTTTTTTCCATGAACATGATTTTACATGATTTTTGTATAATTTTACATGTTTTTTTCATGCACATGATTCCACATGATTTTTACACGTTTTTTTTACATGTTTATTTCAAATGTTTATTGATTTTTTTACATGTTTATTTCAAATGTTTATGTTGTTTTTAGGGTTTTTTTCGTTTTTTTATGATCTTATTTATGTGTTTACATGTTTATAATCTTGATTTTTTCGAATGTTTATAATCTTGTTTACATGTTTATGTTTTAGGGTTTACATGTTTCGGTTTTCTTTTTTCATATGTTAATATTTTTTAGGGTTTACATGAAATATACTAGTTCATATGTTTTTAGGGTTTGCATGTTTCGTTTTTTTTTGTTTTTTTTTTGGTATCATTTTTTTTTCGAAAAATATATGTTTATTTTTTTTAGGGTTCGTTTTTGTCATGTTTATTTTTGAAATATACATGTTTATTTTTTTTAGGGTTTATATGTTTCGTTTTTTTTTCATATGGTTTTTTAGGGTTTACATGAAATATACTTGTTCATATGTTTTTAGGGTTTACATGTTTCGTTTTTTTTTTTTGGTTTCATTTTTTTTATTTTCGAAAAGTACATTTTTATTTTTTTATGGTTCGTTTTTTTCATGTTTATTTTCGAAATATACATGTTTCGTTTTTTTTTTTTCATATGTTTATGTTTTTTAGGGTTTACATGAAATATACTTGTTCATATCTTTTTTTGTTTCATTTTTTTTTTCGAAAAATACATGTTTATTTCGTTTTTTACATGTTTATTTTCGAAATTTACATGTTTATTTCGTTTTTTACAATTTTTTTTTCTTTTTTTTTTTAATTTTCTGAGTTTTTTTTTTGATATTATTTTCTGTAAAAATAATTTGTTAAATTTAGATGCCTAAAATGAGAAATAATTTAAACCCACGCATAGACCCTCGAACCGGTCAGCCATACGACCCTGATTCGCGACCGATTCAACAGCATGCCCGTTCAGACCCGGGCACCCATGCGGTTCCACTCTCTCAACCATCTGCGGGTTTAGAGGAGCATTTTCTGAGGTCAGACATTAGGAGGGCAGTTGGGGCTGTCACTCCCTCTCCGGTGTCATCACGTGCTTCGCCACGTAACGCTGGTACACCGGAGACTGACACAGCCCAGGGGCCGCCACACGAGGACCCTCCCCCTCCGCCGCTACACCAACCACCACCTCTTCCATGGCTGCCCAACGAGGGCACGTTTGCCACCGACACTAGCAACCAAGTATCAACGTCCATTCGTAGGACGTTTGAGGCCTACCAAGATCCTAGAGGATGGGCTTGGAAGTACCTAACTAAGGATGCTATCGAGTTCTATTGGCATCAGTTTCAAGTAAGTATATTTACTACATTATTTCATTATTTGATTAACTTTTAATTGACTTGTTTGTTGTACTAATACTGATTGTTTTTTTCGTTTCAGAAACAATGGTCTTGGGATCCCTTTATCACCGACTTGGTGCGCAAGGAGTGGGTGAAGAGGGCCAAGATCCGGTACAAGGACATGATTCATTCTCAAAGAAAACAATATGAAGAGCATAATGAATATATGCCCGATTGGGCGTCGACGGAGGCTTGGGGAGAGTGGATACAGGCCTGGAGAGCTCCAGAATTCCAGGCCAAGCGGGAGCGAGGGAAAAAGAACCGTCGCCAGGGCAATCCAACGGGTGTCGCAGAAGTCACCCATACTGGCGGCTCCGTGTCTGCCCGCAGGACACTGCGGATATTGGTATATACTGGACTTTTTATTAATTTAAATTTTTTAAATTTTTTTTATTTGTTTATACATTATTTTTGTTTAACCTTCAACTTTGTTTTTACAGGAAAAAGAGTAGAAGCGCACGCCCTCCTCTTATGAGTTGTTTCTACGCACTCATAAGGTGAAAACAAAGGACGGGTCGCAGTGGATCAACGAGAAGTCCAAGGCCGTGAACGTAAGTGCAATTAATTATGTTATGTTTTTAAGTACTCATGAATCATAGTAGTTAGTTTTTTGGTAACTAGTATAGCTTTTGGTAAATTAGGTGTTTTAGAATACTTTGGACATTTGATATTGGATTTTGAGGAAATGCTGGTTTGATAGCTATTTTCGTAGTTTAGCTTTTATTTCAGGGTTATGTAATTTTTTGTTTAGTTAGTTTATAGAGGAAACTCTGCCGAAATTTTTATATAATTTTATGCTTTGTTCAGGACGAATATTTACGCCTCCATGCCGAGCTTCCTCTCGATGCTTCTGATGAGGAGGCAAATGACGCCTATTTTCAGGCCGTCAAAAATGTCGAATCACAGGAGTCGACGAAGAAGCCCTCCAAGGCTTTGTTTGGTCTTGGTGAAGCCGCGGAGACTTATTACTCTGATAATGCGGCGTCACAGACTCAAACCCAGGCCACTCCTCCACCCAACCAGCTAGTGAACGAGAGGCTGGATGAGCTACATCAGTCCATGAACCAAGTTGCTCTAAGCATCAACTCGAACATTTCGAGGGAGGAGTTTGAGCGGCTAGTGGCGGAGCATGAGCGTTTGAGGCGTGAGGTACAACATCTTCTCGGCTTTATGCGCAATGTATTTGCCGAAAGAGGTTTTTCGGACCCTCCTCCACCTCCCCCACCCGTCTGATCCTTGTACTTTGATGTTTTTATTTTTATTTAAAAACAATGGGTTGTATCTCTAAACATTAATTTTTATGTTTTTACGTTTATATTTTTATTTATCTAAACATTTGCGTTATTAGTTTTATTTGTGCGTTTTCATCTTTAATTACGTTTTTTATTATATTCGTTCGACAATTTATTTTAATAATAAAATAATAAAACTGGTCAAATGTGGTCAACGACAATTGACCACATTTGACCAGTTTTATTATTTTAATATTATAAATCTAGCGACTAGATTCCGACTAAAACTTTAGTAGGAAATCAGTCGGAACTACCGACCAATCTCCTACTAAATTTTAGTCGGGCATTAGTCGGGATCAAAAGCCGCCAAATTTTGGTACGCTTTTTTAGTCAACATAAGTTTGACTTTACCGACTATTCTCCTACTAAAGCGGAGTCGCAGGTTAGTCGGGAAAAGAGGCGCCAAAATATGGTCTAAATCCGGGTGATTTGAAGTTTGACTATTCCGACTAATCTCCTACTAAATCTGAGTCGAAGGTTAGTCGGAATAATTTAAAAAAACATTTTTCAAAAAAAAAAAAATAAAAAAAGCAAAATCTGTTTTATGTTTACAGTGACTAGATTGCAACTAAAAATTAGTCGGTAGCAGCGACTAATCTACGACACAGCCATACAGTCGGAGATCCGACTAACCACCTACCAAACGTCACTTGGTCGGAACTCCGACTAAATTACCGACCTAGGGCTTTTAGCGACCCTTTTATACCGACTAAATGTATTTAGTCGGAAGTTAGTCGGTATACAGCTATACCGACCAATGTCCGACTATATCGCTTAGTCGCAAGATTGCAAAATTTTTGTAGTGTCCATGCCTTGCCCAAACCTCTCTAATCATCAAAGTTAATCACTTTTTGAACTGATCCGATTTTAACACCCAGTTAAAATATCATCTAAAAATTATTATTTACAACTTTTAGCCGATTGTTATTTATCAACTTTTAGTCGATTATCTGAAAATACCATGCCGATTGTTATTTATCAACTTTTTGAACTGATCCATGACTTTGTATTTGAATTTTAAGATTTTCTTACTTAAACCAATAAATAATAATAATATTTTTTAATTTTCTTAATTAATCTTTTATGACTAATTAAGTTAAATATTTTTAGACAGTTAGTATTTGAATTTTATATAAAAAATATTCTAAATAAAAATAAAGATAAACAAACATAAGGTTAAACGTACAACAGACAAAAATATAATAGGAAAAACATTATAATAAACTGGGCATTCAGATCCGACTCGGATCGCATTTTTAGGTATCCAAAAATCCGGTACCCGAATTTTCAGATCCAGGTTGATTTGATTTCTGATTTTGAACACCCCTACTAATGATCGTAGCGCTTATGTTGACAAGATTCAAATATCATACTTGTAGCCTATTGTAAAGGAATAATATATATTGTTCCAAGAATTAGAATGTGATAAGATAGATATTATATCATTGCAATATATGTTGTGGTTTTAGAAAGCCTTTATAGTAAACATGTCAATATTTCTTTAGTATGATGCTTCAAAAAGGTGGTAACTATACATGAACTTATAAGTATAAATGTGATATAGTAAAATCAAATGGCCACAGATTCACTAAAATATGGCAACATCCTTAGCTTATTGATTCACAATCTTTTGTAGGTTCTCTCCTTTGTAATTTTGGCGACATCCTAACCTTCTCACTCTTCCTTTTCTAAATTCCAAATCCATTATATATATTATATGTTTTATGGCTTTTTTTATGTACATTTTATTTATTCTTTCTTCTATTATTTAATATTATTGGAGTATTGGTATTCAAACAAAATTTAGTGATACAATAAATTTTAATTCATTTTTTGGAGTAGTAAGAGAGATTTAATGCAATGGAATAAGGAGATGAAATGTGATCTTTACTAATTAATGGTTCCTCTTCAACACTCTATTTTTACTATAATTGGTAACTATTGTTACTCTCTTCTTTTGTTTCTTTTTTATAAGTGTAATTTATTTTAATTGTAGATTTTAATTATAAAATCATTAAAGAAGAATTTGTGCATGACAATGTTTGGTAAATAATTTTTAAATTCTCAATTTTTACCAGTTCTAAAACAATGGCGGAATTAATTTGTCAAATATTAAATTTGATTCAATTTTATATTTCTAAATGAAATTATGGTTTTCTAATATAACATTAAGCAAATAACAATGTTATATTTAGATTTTTCATTGAAAATTTTATAAATCAATAAAAATAATATCAATGCAATTCAAAAAATTAGTGTATGCCGCAAGGTTGAAATATATTATCCTACTCATTTTTTTTGACACGTATATTATTCTAATCTTATGCCTAGATTATCATTTATCAGAATACGAGTAAAATAGTGATAATTTTTTTTTTTTTAACAAATAAGACTCCCTTGTCGTATTCTTTTATTTCTAAATAATAGCAATATTAGTAAAGAAACAAAGAATAAATTGTGAGAAAAGTTTCAAAGGTTAATTTTAGATTAGTTCTTTGATTAAACATTTTTATTTTTTATATAAATTAATATATTATCAATACTATTTGACTGTGTTGGAAATACTTCACATGTGAGACAAGATCCCACATCGATAAAGAAGTGGGTTTTGTGGACTTGCATATATACTTGGTGAGCTAATCCTCCTATAGCCATACAGAAGGTCTCCTGAGAGACCGTCTATGGCATAGACGACACTCTCAGCAGCCCAGCCCAATGGAAATTTCAGTTATTTTTGTTGAAAACTGTAAAAATGGGCTAGATTATTACACCCGTCTATGCTATAGACCGTCTATAGTAAGAATTTGTGATAGCCATATGGTTTTGGGAAACAATGAACCTCAACGAGTGTATGTGCAAGTCAGCGCTCTTGACCCGTGAGTTTGTGGGCCCGAGCCCACGGGTGTCCCGTGACCCCACGAGTGGGCCACGGTGAGATTATGTAACGAATTGTCACGGCCTAATATGGTATAGAGCCGAAGGTGGTTCTTGGTATGATGTGGCTCACATGTGAGGGGGAGTGTTGGAAATACTTCACATGTGAGACAAGATCCCACATCGATTAAAAAGTGGGTTGTGGACTTGCATATATACTTGGTGAGCTAATCCTCCTATAGCCATATGGTTTTCGGAAACAATGAACCTCACCGAGTGTATGTGCAAGTCAGCGCTCTTGACCCGTGAGTTTGTGGGCCCGAGCTCACAGGTTTCCCGTGACCCCACGAGTGAGCCACGGTGAGATTATGTGACGAATTGTCACGGCCTAATAAACTGAGCATTCATATCCTAGCACTTAGGTTAACACAAGGATTGCTCATCGTTATGAAAGGAAAATAAAATAAATAATAGTCAATTTATAGTTATTTACCTTTTCAAAATAACGAACAGTCTTAATTGCTTTCACTTATATATTTATTACATGATAAGCGAAAACGAAAGGAATATAAGAGAATCCAACACATAAACTTATATTAAAAAATAATATTTACTCCAATTGAAATATTATTATATTTTAATTGTAGTAAAATATTTCGTTTTCTTTGTTGAAGTATTTTTTAAAATCTGTATTAGTATTTAGGGCAGAGTCAATGAAAGAAACACATGATTACACATAACATTGTAATGGTAGACTCTCTATTTTAATAGTGTTTTCATTTCATTGGCTTTTGGTCTTCCTACGTGTATTTAATAATGTTGTAGCATCAAATTTGAATATTTGATTTAAATCTCTTATCAAATAATTAGATCTCCAGCGTGTATAGATGTCGAATTTGGTTGTGACTTGGTTGTCATATTCTTTCAAATTGTATTTTTATAACATAATGATACATCTATGCGTCACAATCAACATCATGAAATAAGATATTGTTCAATAATTTTATATCTAATCTTAATTAGTGTTAATAAAAAATAATTAAGACAAAAAAGTCATATATTACAACTAAGTCACGACCAAATTTGACATCTTTACATGTTGGAGTTCTAATTATTTGGTAGGAGAGAATAGATCAAATATTCAAATTTAATGTTGTAACATTATTTAATGCATGCAGGTATACCAAAGTAAATAAAATGCAAACACATTAAAAAGTATCATTTCATATGTTATGTGTTCATGTGTTTTCTTTCATTGATTTTGTCATAAATATTATACTTGAGTTTAGAAAAGACCCAAAATCAACCAAAGAAAATTGTAATTAAGTTATAGCTAATCATGTTTAGTTAAACTCATAACTTTTTTGATATTTATGTATATGAATTAGAGAGGATTATTATTATTATTATTATTATTATTATTATTATTATTATTATTATTATTATTTATTATTATTATTATTATAATTCAACTAGAAGATAAACCTAAGGAAGAAAATGTGTGCTTCTAAATTTTTATTATCCTTTGATATTTTGATAGAATTTAGAAAATGGGCCTGGGCAACCCAAACAAGGAGGAGAAGAAGTAGACCACTCATAAACCCAAAGAAGGTTCACTACTAAAACCAATTTAACATATAAAAAATTAAAAGGGTTTAATTGATAGAGACTCTTTAATTATATATGTTTGCGAGAAATGTATTTTTAACGACGACAACTATTGTTGCTAAAAATCCAAAAGTTTTAGCAATCATATTTTCTCGTTGTAATAGACTAAGGAATCACAACAATATATATTTTGCAACATAAGAGTCTTTATCAAAAACATCAATTTTTTGCAACTACAAAAGTCGTTGCTTAAACTTTTAGCAATGGCCATATTTAGCAACGAAAAACCATTTTTTCATTAACTTTTGTTGTTGCTAAAAATTTTTTTATTACAGTTTTAAAAATAATTTATAGTTCTATATTATCTGCGTATAGTTAATTATTAATTAAGTACACTCTCATATTATAAAATTACAAAACATTTTCCAACCAAGGAAATAGATGCACTATTCTATAACTTTTTTTTATTTGTTTTTAGTTTGTTGGTGCTAATTCAATGCTAAGGTTTTAAATCTAATCTTATTAATTCGGTGTAAATCCATGTGAGTTTCTTGGTGTTTTGGTTGTAATAAATATTTGTTTTTCTTGTTAAATGTGAGTTTTTGATATTAGCAAGAAATATTGTATATCGTGAAACACATGTAAATTAAAGCTACCAAAGTGGACAGTGTAGTACATATTTGTATGGTCGCTCTTTCTAAACTAATAATAATTTAATTGATGCTTTATCTTAAATTATAAAATGTCAAATTTTAAAATAGAATTTCGAATTTTACTTGTTTTTATATTAAAATTTTTTTATATATTGAGTATTTGCCCCCTCAATTAACAAAGAAAAATTTGAAAATTGAAAAGTAGTTTTATTGATCAATTTATATCCCCTCGTAATATATTATTAACGAATATTTTACATAGAATGTTCTTTAACTTATTAACATTGATCAATTTAATTAACTTATTGCTTATGTTAAAGTCATGGTGACTATAGTGCACCAATTAGGTCTATGCATAGATATGTGATATTCTACGACTGAAATAAAAAATGTGGTGTATGTTAATGTGTGTTTTTTTTGAAGAACGTGTTAATGTGTGTTTAAATTGATGGTAAATGCATGAAGTTAAGATGGCATTTAGATGAATAATGAGGGCAATTAAGCATGATACATTAAGTACATTTAATGAGGAGTTTAGAAGACTTAAAATCTTTACCTGTACGATGTACTCGAATAAGGCACAATGGGTATGCATATTAACTTGAACGAGGGAATAGATTGGAATGAAAATAGAAGCTACTAAAGTCTAATGTTGGAACGAGCAGCAGTGTGTGCAACAGACTGAAGGTTGGTAGATGCACTACTTGAACGAATATTATGATAACTCGAACGAGAAGCTTCTTCAAAGTTGCCAAGGATCTTGTTTTGGTTGATTGGAATGTTTGGAGCTGTTTATTGTGTGCATAATTTCTAGCCTTAATTGTGTGTATTCATTAATAAAATAATCCCCTACAACTAGGGAGCTTATATGCCTACATGTAGATCATCAAACACAAACTGCTAGCCTAAACACATAGCCTATTATCTCTTGCTATAAATTGTAGTGCTATGTTGTAAATAATCGTGATCTTTAGTTGTATTTTAATTTCCTTCAAACATTGTAATTTTAATAAAAGAGTTATTTGTTGCTCAAGGTACTTCATACCTTCGATCTTGGTGACATTAGAGCGTGAGAATTTTTCTTAAACTCTTATCTAGCTCTCATTTGTACTATAGCCAAGTCGTTATTACGATATTTACGAGGTCATTTATGGTGGAACATGTCTACAATGAAACTAGACATAAAGAAGTTTGATAGGAGTGTTAACTTTAGCTTTTTTTAGGTCAAGATGAAAGCCATTTTGGTCCAAAATTGTGTGCAAAAAGCTATTAATGATGTGGAGAAAGTGCCCGAGGGCATGACCACAATGAGATGGGAAGAGATTGATACGAAGGTACTATTGGCAATTCAATTATGCTTTTTCAACAAAGTACTAAGAGAGGTTGTTAAGGAGACCAGAAACAAGGCAATATGGGAGAAATCGAAGTCACTTTACATCGCCAAGAGTGTCGGCAATAGACTACTCTTGAAGAAGATACTCTACGATTTACGCTTAAAGTAATATTAACAATTGAAGCCTTATCTTCATGAGTTTTATTCAATTGTGATGGACTTACGAAGTATTGATGTAACACCCCGGCCCAACGGACCACCAGTGACTACACATGGAGACTGTAGACTAGCCCCACAGACCAACACAAGTCTTTCCAGCGCACTTTGGCCTCACTCGTGCGCACCCGGAAAACTTCCCAGGAGGTCATCCATCCTAAGATTGCTCCCCACCAAGCACGCTTAACTGTGGAGTTCTTAGCAAATGGGCTCCCTTGGAAAAGAAGATGCACTTTGGTGATATGAGTAGTCTATCAAACCCTTTTCAATCTAAATCTGGGGTATCACACTCACCCCCACTTAAGAATACAACGTCCTCGTTCGACCATCATTTCATGATCTTTTCCCCCGCTAGGTGCAATGAACACACAATCAGCCACGGTCGCAGGGTTGCTCTAATACCATTTGTAACACCCCGGCCCAACGGACCACCGGTGACTACACATGGAGACTGTAGACTAGCCCCACAGACCAACACAAGTCTTTCCAGCGCACTTTGGCCTCACTCGTGCGCACCGGGAAAACTTCCCAGGAGGTCACCCATCCTAAGATTGCTCCCCACCAAGCACGTTTAACTGTGGAGTTCTTAGCAAATGGGCTCCATAGAAAAGAAGATGCACCTTGTTGATATGAGTAGTCTATCAATCCCTTTTCAATCTAAATATGGGGTATCACAATTGAGGTAAAATTGGATGACTAGAATGGGCTATTTAGTTACTTTGTTCATTACCTCCATCTTACAAGCATTTTGGAGAGACTTTACTTCTTGGTAGAGGCAACATGAGTAATGATGATGTGAAAAATTCCTTAACTTAAAGGGATTTGATTGATTCACACAATTGTCACATAAAGCACTAGGTGGCTTAAGTAATGGTTTGTTTGTGAGGGGAAGGTCATTTGTGAAAGGTTCCACTAGTGGGAGACTGTGAGTAGAATCAAGGAAATGGATAGGCCAAAGTGTAGGGGGCCCGGGCCTAACAAAAATAAGACTTGCAATTTGTGATTTCCTAAATTTAACTTTAAAAAGGATTGATAGAATACTCATATAAATACAGTGCATCTTCTTTTAATGGGAGCCCATTTACTAAAAACTCCAAAACTAAGCACGCTTGGTGGAGAGCAATCTTAGCATGGATGAACTCTTGGGACTTTTCCAAGGTGTGCACGAGTGAGGCCAATGTGTGCTGGAGTGACTTGTGTTGGTCGTCCGTGAGACCAGTTTACAGTCTCTTAAAATAGTCACCGGCGGTCCGAGTGGTTGAGATGTTACTATTATTGTAAGCTTAAAGGACGCATCATGAAAGATTGTTGGAAATGAAAAACGAAAGCTCGGGTGATGAGGAGGCCACATCAACAAAGATTTTTGGAAATGAAAAATGAAAAGCTCGGTTGATGAGGGGTCTATGGAGGAAACTAGCAATGTTTATACTACTTACATCAATGATAGTGATAATAGTGGTGTCTTAGTAGGCACACATGAGTACAAGGATGGAGATGAGTGGATTCATGACTTGGGTTGTTCATTCCATATGACACTCAACAAAAGTTTCTTTGGTTAACGTGACCATGGGAAAAAATACAACTTGTAAGGTGGTCAGAGTTAAAAGTGTGCCAATAAGAATGTTTGATGAAATGGTGAGAACGTTGTTGGATGTGAGGTGTGTTCAGGTTTTTAAAAAAGAATCTCATTTCTTGGGTACTCTTGATAAGATTGAGTGTAGAATCACTTATGAAATTGGAGTCATGAAGGTTGCTAAAGGGTCACTACTTGTGATGAAGAGAAAGATGAATAGGATTTTGTATGCTTTTGAAGGTTAACTACCTCCGGCTTGCTGAATGTTTCCACCAATACCATATCCGGTCATGATATAAAACTTTGGCACTTGAGATTTGGTCATATGGGTGAAAGAAGTATATATGAACTTTCTAAACAAGGTTTAGTTGATGGAAAGAAGTTTGGGAACCTTGGACTTTGCAAATAGTGTATTTATGGGAACCACAAGAGGGTTAGTTTTTAACTCGCCATACACAACACCAAGGAAATCCTTAACTATATTCATTCTGATTTATGGGGGCCTTCAAGAAAGCCTTCACTTGGTGGTTGTAGCTACCCGTTGACATTCGTTGATAATTTTTCAAGAAAAGTTTTTTCGTTACTTTATTAAACATAAAAATCAGTTATTTGATGTTTTCTTGGAATAGAAGAAAATGATAGACAAATACACTGGTAGTAGGAACATCAAGACTTAAGAACTGATAATGGTTTTGAATTTGTTAATGGAAAATTTCTTCAATATTGTGCTAATGAAGGCATTGTAAGGCAAAGAACTTGTGCGTGAAGACCACAACAAAATGGTGTTGTGGAGAGGATGAAGAAAACATTTTTGGAGAGCACGCGTTGCATACTAAACCATGTAAAATTCAGGAAGCACTTTTGGGTGAAAGCGGTGGCCATGATTGTTATTTGATCAACCTCTCACCTCATACTGCCTTGAAATTCAAGTCATTACAAGAAGTTTCATACAATACTCCGATAATTATTCTAGTCTTAGAGCCTTTGGTTGTTCTGCTTTTATTCATGTAATGATGGAAAGTTAGAATCTAAGGCTAGAAAATGCATTTTTGTAGGATATGGAGTGGGTATAAAGGGATATAGAGTTTGCTGTAAAAAGTCAAAAAGAATAATAATTTGTTTTATAATTGTTGTATTTGATGAAAAAAGCATGTTAGTTTCTAGTGAAGAAATCCCTTGAATAATGGTAATGTAATTCCTATTGTGGAACAAGAGGAGGTTCAAATTCCCAATAATGAACAAGAAATAAATGATGATGATGTTTAACAAAGATCTTTTCCTTTGTTGATATATAACAATGGGGAAGATCTTGGCTTCAAGGAGGTACATTGAAGAGTGTAATTATGTTGCATATGCTCTCAACATTGCTAATGAGGTCGAAGGGATGGAGGAACCAAGTACGTACTAAGGCTATGGCCTAAAATTACTAAAGCAAGTGGTTTATCGCCATGAAGCAAGAGATGGCGTCTCTTACCAAGAATGAAACTTGGGACATCGTTAAAGTACCAAAGTAAAAAAAGATTGTTGGGTGCAAGTGGATATTCACGAGGAAGAAGGTTCCTTTAAATGGTGTTGTCCCCATCTACAAAGCTCAACTAGTTGAAAAAGAATACTCTCAAATTGAGGGTGTTAATTTTCATGAGGTATTCTCACTGGTTATGAAGCAATCTTCTATAAGGACACTACTAACTTTGGTGGCGATTGAGGACATAGAGTTGAATCCATTGGATGCGAAAACGAAATTTCTTCACGGTGAGCTTAAAGAAGAAGTTTTATAACACAACCGGAAGGTTTTGAGGTTACTGGTAAGGAAGTTCATATGTGTAGATAAAAAAAGACCATTGTATGGTTTGAAGCAATCACTAAGGCAAAGGTATAAGAGGTTTGATTCTTTCATGATTGTAACACCGCATAATTTATGACGTCAATATTATGAATATTAAAATATAAATAATTTTCGAAAATGATTTTGATATATTTATTATCGAATAATTGATTTAGTAGTCATATATTTACATTTTATTTGAGTGGTCATTTATTATTATTAAAATGAAGTTAAGTAAATAAATAAAAATTATAAATATTTATGTCGTCCTCAAATCAAGTAAAATAGAGACCCTTACAACCAGTTAGGGATAATTATATTGGGCCTTGTAAATAAAATGCTCAAGCAAAAATATGGGTTATGGTTTTAAATTTGTTTATTCCCTCATTTTAACTCCCCCTTAAGTCACATTCTTTTCCCCACTCCTTTAAATATTTTCTGATGTCCTTATTCTTGTTATCTTCTTCTTTCTCTCAAGCTCTTGCTTTCTGCCTTAACGTCCATCCCTCAAAAACAACCACAACAGTTGCAGCCGCGGCTAGCAGCATCAATTCGTTGCCCCGTCTCACTTATTTCCTCCATTTTTGTGAGCTTCTCCTTCTTGTGAATGTAGTGATTTAAATAAGTATAAAGTTTTGGATAAATTTATGAATCTTAGTTTAAATTAATTTATATCTTGATAGAATTTGTAGTGGGTAAGTGTTAGGAGTGTAATTTGAACATGAATAAGTTAGGGTTTGGTTTGGGATTGAGAATAAGGATTAAAGGGTGTATTCAAGATGTGTTAAATTGTGTTAAAATTCATAGAAACTTTGTTGATGATGTTATTGAAGTTTAGATTTGATCCACGAGTAAAAACATCCTTATTTATAACTTGTTTTTAAGCTTATTTGTAACTTTTATTGGGTTTTACTAACAAGAGGGTTACAAATAACACATTATTTGTATCGTTTGTTAAATAAGAGTGACATAACAAGAGTTAATATTTTGGCATATATGATTCTCGAACGAGCACCAATGTTTGCAGCTGACAGTAGGTTAGCAGAGGCACTGCTCAAACGAGCATTATTATGGCTCGAACGAGCAACTTCTTCAGAGTTTCTTAGGATCCTATTTCCTCGATTGGAATGCTCTAAGCTGTTTATTATGCAATAATTCCTAGCCTTATGTATATATTCAACGATGTAATAATCCCCTATGAGCTCATATGCTCATTGTTGATCATCAAACTCAAACTGCTAGCCTAAACACATAGCGTATAATCTCTTACTCTAAACTGTAATACTTCGTTGCAAGAATTCTTAACTCGATTGTTATAGTATAAACAAAGATACTACACAACTCCGAGGACGTAGCTTACATTGGGTGAACCTCGTATATACTTGTGTTCTTTATTTGCATATTAATTTTCGTCAAACATTGTTATTTCATGAAAAGAGTTATGTCCTAAAATATTTATATAATTGCATAAGAGGGTGATATATTGCCATCAATAATTGCATCCCGAGCAAACTGAAAATATGCCTCAATGTTTGTAAGTTCGTAGAAACATGATCTTGAACAACGTATAAAGTTGACTAACTATCACAAAACAAATATGCATGTCATTATTATGATACACTCCTAGGTCTCAAAGACGCTACTTTAAACATTTTAATTCACAAGTCCCGACCGCCATTGAAGAATATTTCGCTTCGGCAGACGAATGAGATGCAGTGATTTGCTTCTTATTCTTCCACTAAATATGAAAAAGATAAAAGAAGTACAAGACAAACATTTAACAATAAATCACTATCCCATTCTTTCCAAAATAATCTCAAAACATTATATTTTGTTCCATTATCACTAGGAACTATTTTGATCTATTATTCAAATTCGCGTCTAGTTATAACAATAAAATGAAGAAACATAGATTCCAAAGGATGATTAGCTTTTATTTTATTTCTTATTAACTAACTCTATACAGTTCTGGAAAAAACAACAATAGTTTAGAAATAATAAGCACCACAAGATGAAGTCGTAAAGCCCCAACAAATTGACATGAACAAGTTCCAAAGGATGATTAGCTTTTATTGCTAATTTGGAAACTACTTATATGTTGTTTTGCTTGCAGGCATATATCACAAACCTTATTTTTAAGAGTCCTAAAAGAAGTACTTAGAAAAGGAATAAATTTCAACACTTAATTTCTTGATAATACTTCTTGATATTAGTGCCTACAATGTGTTCGATAAAATACCCCACTTAATTTCTTATAATTATGAACATTTTCAAGAGCTATTGATTTTGACTTAATATCTTGTAGTAAAGTTTCTAACTTTATGGAATAGTTTTTTTGTGGGTTTAGAAAGAATTTGATTTTTGTAACTTGGTATTTTTATGGAATAATTTAGGGAATTTGTGAGGTAAATAGCTAATAGTGATCACCTAATTTGGAACTTGATTTTACTATTTATGTAAAACCTTCTTTAAACTTTTCATGTGAAGTTTTGCTACGACGCGTAGACATTAGTAAAAATCTAAAAAAATCCAATGCACTTACTCCTATTCATAAGGCTTAACATCGAATATTTGGAAAAACCCACGACGGGTCAAACCTTTGTACATGGTTGTGGATGATTGAACCTCGAATCCTTATGCCTCTTGTTCTACTGCTTTGTCTTGGAATAGAATCTGCTTTATGGTCATTTTGTGGCTCTGTGTATGAATATTGATGATAACCCTATAATTTTCATACTACTGTGACTGTTATTAAGCTCACTCAAGATCTTTTGATGTGCAAGCTACCAGCTTCCTAAAGTTGGATATCACTTGGGTATATGAATCTGTTGTGCGTTATTTTTTGGGTCTCCGATTGTTGTTTTATGCTGCAACTACAAGTACGCGACCATGACATGGCTAAGCAACGAAAATACAGTGGCAGGTGCTTTGAGCAGCTGCCCTATTGTCTCCTTGAGATAATGTAGTTTGGCTAGGGGATGGAATTTTTGGCTGTTGAATTACATGTTGCGTAGCCTACTATTCTTGCTAAGCTAGATCTGATGAGGGCTGATGTTACTAAGTCATTGTCTCAAGATGTGACCTGTTATGGACTGATAATTCGGTTTTGGGTAAGGATAACCGTGTTTTGTTCAGATTGCAGCTTTGCCATGTTACTAGCGTAATTGAAATCTTTATGAAATGAACACCTCTACAATGTTCAACAATGAAACCAAATGAAAAATAATGCAAAGAACACAAGTGTAAGTTAAGGTATCATTTATACCTCCCCCTTAAATGTTGTTTATTATAAATGTTTCAACAATACAAGTATAATAAAACCTCGCTATCTTGAGAACAATCTCTCAAGATCTCAAAATACTAATGCAAAGTAAGAACACTCTCAAGTTTTAGCAATGCAATAGCTCTCTCAAAGTGTGTGTGTTTGTGGTAATTTTGTTCTATATATGATACTCCCTTTTATTAGGAAGGTTATCATTCTTAGACTCATACAACTAATCATCATAAAGCACAATTAGCACTCAATTAATAACCACAATAAACATTACATTAGACATAGTAATTAACATTGTTGTGAATGGCCTACAGCAATGGTGAAGAAACAAGAGCAAAAAGAATGCAAAGAAAAACACACAAAAACAGAGCACCACAACAAAAGATAACAACACAAGAATGTAATGAGGTATCTTATGGTACCACCCCTTCAAATAATGCTTACTTTCATTAATATACATCAATGAGAAGCCCCACAGAAGCTTTGAGAACACACTCACAAAGCAAAGAGATGGTCTCTCTCACAAAATCACTAATACAATGAAGAACTCTCTTGGATAAACTCTAGTTGCTTCTAATGTATTAACTTCACTCACATAAACCCTAATACACTTATAAGACTCCTATTTATAGTTCTAAAGTATATTAGAAGGCTTAGGAAAAAATGGGACAAAAGCCTACAAAACCGCACGAAACAGAAAACGCAATCTAATGCGTGGCTGCATAGTCGCTCGGGCGAGCAAACCTGCTCGGGTGGTCAAGCACTATTCTAGGGGCTACTGGAACACAACAGCATGCTGGCTCGATCGAGCTCATCAAACTCGAACCATCGAGCAGCCTTCAACAATGCTCAAACCTTGAGCCTTATCTTTATTTAGGCGCCAGAATTCATCCCTAACACTCACTTCATCAAGTGAGCCAAAACCAATCACTCCATGCTTTAATTCATGCTCATCATTATTTTCTATAGTGCAAGCCATTGAGAACGCTACGAGGTGATCGAACTCACCTCCATCATATATAGTGAGATTTCGGGCTTGACTCAACAATCTCCCCCTCAAGCCCAAATCTCTTATCATCGTCAATTTTCAACTTCTTGGGTGACTTGCAAACATCATCATTGTGACCTAGGCAACCACCTTCAACTTGTAGCACATACAAGCTGCTCTCACTCCGTATTCCCCTCATAAACACCATGCTTCCCTTAATGACTTTCATCATGCCTCCACTAGCCTTGAAAGTGTATCCCTTAGACTCCAATCTACCAAGTGATATGAGATTCCTCTCAAGCTTAGGAACATACCTTACGCCACCTAGCCTTCTCTTGACACCATCATGTGTCACAATCACAACCTCACCAATACCTTCCACCTTCACCCTTTCATGATTGAGTAAGGTGACAAGGCCTCCATCACGAATGCTAAGCTTAGAATATTTCTCCCTCTCACAACATATGTGGAATGAGAAACTGAAGTAAATAACTCATTCCTTGCTATGAGTCACTCCCCCATCAACTAGATGTGCACACTTATAGTCATCATCATCTACAAAGCCTAGAGTGGCACTCCAGCTACTCTCACCTTCTCTTCTTCCATCTTCAAGTCTTTTACTCTCTTAAGGTCTTCCATCATCTCCTTGCACATCATTTGGATGTGCCCGTCTTCTTACAATAGTAACACACCATGTCACTTAAGTCATTCCTCCCTTGAGACTTCCCCCTTGCTTAATAACCACTATCCTTAGATCTCCCTCTTGAGCCTTCACCAAAGAAATCCTCACTACCACCCTTCTTCTCATCCCCCTCATGCCTCTCCATGAACCGATCATTCTCTCTCAATGCTGCCAATGCTTGATCAATGCAAGAGTGATTGAGTTCCTACCAAGAAGAAAAGTTTGAACTATATTCTTATATCTCTTTGGAAGTGAAGCCAAGAGTAGTAGTGCCTTCTCCTCATCAGAAAGCTTCTCATCGACATTCAACAATTGGCACACCAATTGATTGAATGTGTCGATATGATCTTGCATACTTGTATCATTCTCCTTCATGAGTTGACACAACTCCCATCTCAAGCAAAGTTTGTTGGTAAGAGACTTCAAAGCATACACCTTTTGAAGCTTCTCCAACAACACAACGGGGTCGATCTCATTCAAGTAGTGATACTTGATCTCGGGTGCAATGGCAAGCCAAATAGTGCTCACCGCCTTCTTCTTCATGGCCACCCACTTCCCTTTATATTGTGGGCTTACTCTTCTCAAGAGCCTTATCAATCCCTTGTTGCACCAACAATTCCTCTATGGTGCTCTTCCACACTGAAAAGTTCATATTTCCATCAAACAATGGAATGTTAAACTTTGCACCATCAACCATCTTGATTCTCTACCAAAGACCCAAACTTTCACCCACAAAAAAAACCCACAAATCTAACCTAAAGGTCTGATACCAATTGTTGTGAATGAGCAACAATGGTGAAGAAACAAGAGCGAAAAGAATGCAAAGAAAAACACACAAAAATAGAGCACCACAACAAAGGAGAACAACACAATAATATAATGAGGTATCTTATGATACCTCCCCCTCAAATAATGCTTACTGTCATTAATATATCAACCATACATCAAAGAGAAGCTACACACAAACTTTGAGAACTCACTCCCAAAGCAAAGACCTCACCTTTAATGGTGGTCTCTCACAAAATCACTAATATAATGAAGAACTCTCTTGTATAAACCCTAGTTGCTTCTATTGTCTTAACTTTACTCACATAAACCCTAATACACTTCTAAGACTCTTGTTTTTAGTCCTAAAGTATATTAGAAGGCTTAAGACAAAATGGGACAAAAGCCCACAAAACCGCACGAAACAGAAAATGCACTCTGATGCGTGGCTACAACTCGTTCGGGTAAGCAAACCTGCTCGGGTGGTCGAGCACTACTACACGGGCTACTGGAACACAACAGCGTGTTGGCTCGATCGAGCCCATCAAACTCGACCCATCAATCAGCCTTCAACAATGCTCAAATCTTAAGCCTTCCTTTAATTTAGGCACCTCAAATCATCACCAATACTCACTTCATCAAGTGAGCCAAAACGAATCACTCCATGCTTCAATCCATGCTCATCATCATTCTCAATAGTGCAAGCCATTGAGTACGCTACGAGGTGATCAAACTCACCTCCATCATAGTGAGATTTCAGGCTTGACTCAACAAACACAATATTAACTAGAGAATATAATGCACAATCCATAGACAAAAAAACAGTAGAAAAACACAATGTTAACCTGGTTGACCTAGTCATGACCCGCTCGACCGAGCACTCGGTCGAGCCACACTCCAGAACCTTACTATCTGCATTTTGTCATGCTGCTCGACTAGGACCAATTCACTCAACTGGTCAAACGGCTCCCAGTTGGTCGAGCCAACCTCTTAACTTGCTCTTCCCACATGCCTTGGTCGAGCATTTCACTTCCCATGTCAACCAATTCATTGATCGTTCCAAAACTTAAACCTACGCAACTCGACACATCTTTATCGACCTACTCTAAAGTACAAGACAAAGCATGTTGATTATATGTTTAAAGTCAACGTCATAGTCTTGAATATTGGCACTTTCTTTAACACTTTTTTGGATCATTGCGTTGCTTTGCTTCTGTATTATTTGGTGAAGGCTAGAGCTTTTGATTCACGTTTCGATTTTCATGATCAGATGGCTGCCTAGCCGTGTTGGTGCAGAGCTCAACATTAATTGTTTCATATTTATTCCTATTGGAACAATTATCTATTTACAAACATACAAAGCTTAAGTAATTAGCTATGATGTGCTTTATATTTCCATGACTCATCATTGGATCTATTATTTCAGTTATGGTTCCAAGTCAGTGTTAGTTCTAGATTCGACATTATAGGTTATTAAAGAAGACAGATGGAACAATAACGAAAGGTAATGGAAATACGAAGTAACTCTACATATTGAAAATAAGTACATGTTGTGAGTAGATTTTCGAAAGAGTTATCCAAAAAGATAATTGTGACGTCCATTTTTGAAAATATCATTATCTTTGGTAAAAATGGCGTTAAATATTTTTTTGGTTTATGTGTCGAGAAATAGGCGAGTAAGTATTTGTTTCGGCGGAATTTTCGAAAAAGATATCCCGTAAGTGTAATTAGGACATCCAAATAAATATCGTTATGATGGATAAAACAACGTTAAAGTGTTAAAACATAAGGGTATAAATGGTAATTTGAAAAGTCAAAGGTGATTAGGGGTGGTCAACAAAAGTCAAATATGATTAGTAATGCTCAACAATCATTTAATTTGGTTAAAGGGCACGTAGAATGGTTAATAGCCACTTGGCTTGAATGGTGAACACTTTGATACTTTCGAGGTTGTAATTTACAAGAAAAAGAAAACATCAAGGTTAATTTGTAAACGCCCTAAACTTGAAGGTTGTAATTCTCAATTAATTCTAAAAGAATAGATATTTATCGTGTTATAAAGGTATAAAAAAACTTCAATTTGGTCGTATTAAGGGATATCTTATGATTGCGAACAATATTTTAGTGCTTGGATAACCGTATCGCTACCGTTACCATATCAGCCTTTCGTTATTGCAATTATATGTAACCTAATTTTGATGACCTCAGAAATCGCTATATATGTAATATTGCCACCAACAATTTCTAAAGCAAATGTATCTATTAGTGCTGGTCATGGCTGATCAGGCTCTTGTATGAATTCTTATATGATTTTGCAAATCCCTTTTAATATTATCTTATTAAATAGAGTTTCAAATAGATTTATCCATTTGTATGTACCAAAGGCATGGATTTGCGAAGTTAAGGTGTGGTTGTTCAGACTTCCTCATCCCAATTCAAAACGTCATTTGTGAGCATATTCTTGGTGACTTTAAGTTGCAAGATTGCATAATGACATTCATACATTATGGTTCTCATCTATTAAATTGTTTGTAAGCAACATTTTTAGGTATGTGGATTAAACTGTTTTCATGTATCGTATTTAGTATTTGTGATGTGTTTGTGGTTGGCGTTTACTGTATTAATTATTTTGTTTTGTTTTGTTTTGTTTTATCCATCAGAATGTGATACAAAGAATTACATAAAAGAAACACCATTAAAGCCTGTTAAAGCAAGCTATAAGTAAGAATACTCATGAAAGTGAAGTTAATTTTGAACACTTAATCGAACATGCCTTAGCATGCACTTTTGAGAGAAGCGATGAGGGTGTGTTTGATAAATAATTGATTAAGGACAATAGAAGAAAATTGGTTTTTAATTTCTACGTGTTTTGATTCATTCTCCATGGCTTTTTTTAAATACAATGACCAGGATTACAAGTAAATTACATACATGATTAACATATTTGCAAACTAGAATAATTACATACATGATTTATCCCTAAAATAACATATTTGCTAACTATAAATTATTCTAATATATCTCTAAATATTCTGTGTATTGCAACACTCCCTTCCAGTTAGGTCATAGTTCTCCAATGCCTAACTTGCGCAATGCATCTTCAAATGCTTCAGCTATGACTGTTTTGTGAGGATATCTGCCAGTTGATCCTTTGACTGTATTGATGGAAGACTGATAATCTATTTCTCAAGTTTCTCCTTGATAGAATGTCTATCAACTTCTACATGATTGGCTTTGTCATGCTGAACTGGATTATTCGAGATACAGATGGCTGCTTCATTGTCACAAAACAAATTGCATGCTTCTTCCTGTGGGAAATTCAGCTCACTAACAAGTTTTCTCAACCACAAAACTTCTGTTACATTTTTGGCGATGCCTCTGAATTCTTCTTCAACGCTTGATAGAGCTACTACATTTTGCTTCTTACTTTTCCATGTGACAAGATTACCTCCAACTAAGGTGAAGTACCTTGAAGTGGATTTCATGTTGTCTTTATCTCATGCCCAATCGGAATCAGTATAAGCAACAAGGTCAAGGTGCCCATTATTTTTGTAGAAGACTCCTCTGATACTTGTGCCTTTCAAGTATCTTAGGATTCTTGTGACTATTTCCATGTGAGGAACTTATGGTCGGTGCATAAACCTGCCAACCACTCCAACTGCATAAGAGATATCTGGGCTAGTATGTGATAGGTAGATGGGCTTCCCAACCAACTTTTGATATTGTTCTTTGTCTATGGGCTCTCCATCTTCTAAGGTTTGTAGTCCATGATTGAGTACGATTGGTTTTGATCTGCTGGTTTACAATCAAGCATTTCAGTTTCAGCTAAAAGATCAAGGATATATTTTTTTCTGACATATGAAGATTCCTTATTTTGATCTTAAAACCTCAATGCCTAGAAAATACTTCATGTTCCCTAGGTCCTTCATCTCGAACTCTAGGAATAGTTTCTTCTTGAGATTGCTTATTTCCTCTTCATCATTTCCTGTAATAACCATATCATCTACATAGATAATCAAGCAGGTAATTAATTTTTCTTTCGTCCTTAAGAACAATGTATGATGAAAATTACTTTACACATACCCAAAATTTCTCATTGATGAGGTGTATCTTTCAAACCAAGCTTACATCCTTGTCTTGATGCAAATTTATTTGTGAATCCAGGAGGAGCATTCATAAAAACGTCTTCTTTAATTTTCCTATGAAGAAAGACATTATTCACATCAAAGTGATACAAGGGCCACTTCTTGTTTGCTCCTATCAGAACAACACTCGAATAGTATCAAATCTACCCCATATGTTTGAGTGAACCCTTTAGCTACAGGTCGAGCTTTATATATTTTAATGGTTCCATCATTATGATATTTAATTGTGAACACCCATTTGCAACCAACTTTTTTCCCCAAGAATTATACACTTCTCCCACGTATTATTTTTCTTAAGAGCTGTAGTTTCATCTTTCATCGCTCTCCGCCATTTCGGATTCCCAAGAGCCTCTTTAGTGGTTCAAGGTATGGTGCTAGAGTATAGTGATGCATTGAAGGCGATGACAGTTTCAGATAAGATGTTATTGTTATCTTGAGTGACAGGATATCGAGATCTTTGCGCCTCGAACTCAGGATCATATCGTTTTGGTGGAATACCCCGACTTCTGCTTAGAGGGAGTTTATACCTGTAAGTTTCATTAGTAGTAGATATATCATCAATATCTATAATTTATGGTTTAGGATTTACCTCTTGTTCTAGAAGATGTTCAGATGCTTCAGAAAGTGTAGAAACACTTAGAGAATATGAACACGACAAGAGGGGGGGTGAATTTTTGTGTTGCTTTAATCTAATAAAATACTCAAAGCAATTGAAAGAAATATAAAAAAACACAAGAATTTAACGTGGAAACTTTCTAGGCCTAATAGAAAGAAAGCCACGACCACTCCGGATTTTAACTTCTCTTATAGCTTCAATGGTAACATCAGCGGGATTATCTACTTGCTCTTTTGGGTCAGAATCTGTAACAATTGGATGTATTAACAAGATTAAGTCATCATTTATGGTCTCCCCTTGAGGACTAAGCTGGGAGTAGTAGTATTGCTCCTCAAAGAAGTCACAATCCATCGTAGTATAAAGTTTGTTTTGAAGAGGATCGAAGCACCTATACCCTTTTTTGTTTACTTCATACCAAATTAAAAGACATTTGACTGGTCTAGGTTCAAGTTTATGGTGAGTATGTTGTGGAAGGTTAACATATATTACACACCCAAACATACGAGGGGATAAAAAATGAAGAGATGGGATAGACATGTGGGTTTGGAGGGTATCTAGAGGTGTTTGATAGTTGAGGATTTTTGTTGGAAAGCGGTTTGTTAGTAAGGGCTATGGCTTCAGGCCAAAAGTAGACAGGTACTATAGCTTCAAACATGAGGGCTCGAGTGATCTCGAGAAGGGTTCGATTCTTTCGTTCAGCAACCCTATTTTGTTGTGGAGTATGGGGACAACTAGTTTGGTAGATTAGGCCATGGGTAGTCATGAATTCCTTCATTTTGTGGTTTATATACTATCCTCCATTATCAGATCGGAAGATTTAGGGTCGGCCTTGAAATTGGGTTGATAGCATGTTATAAAAATTTACAAACACATCAAAAACTTCAGATTTAGATTTTAGAAAATATACCCAACACATTCGAGTACTATCATCCACAAAAGAAACAAAATAAGATAATCCATGATTATTAGATTCAAGAGCAGGTCCCCAAACATTAGAGTGTATCAAAACAAACGGTTTACTACTACGAGATTTGCTAGAAAAATAAGAATATTTGTGACTTATGGCTAGAGCACATGATTCACAATATAAGAGTTCGATACTATTAAAGTGATGGTATAGGACGTTTTAAGTACCCTACTAACGGGTGGCCAAGACATCTATGCCAAATCCACAACTGTTGATCCAACGACCCTCGAGTAAGCAAAGTCCTTTTTGAGTATCCTCATCCACGTAATACAGATCGCCTCGCTCAGTACCACGCCCAATGATCATCCCGGTCTGAGCATCCTCCACAATACACCTATTAGAAGTCATGAGAACCGTACAATTAAGTTCTTTAGTTAATTGACTAATAGATAATAATTTATGGGATAAGCTGGGTATTAAAAGATAATTTTTTAAATGGAGAGATTTGGTAATGTTGACGAGCCCAGCTTGATCTACAGGGACGTACTCCCCACTTGCAAATTGAATATGGGAACAGTTAGTAGAGCCAACAGATAAAAGATCCCGAGTGTCAAAGGTCATAGTATCGGTTGCCCCACAATCAAATATTCATGGGGAAGAGATATTATGACAAAGTAAGCCCAAACTATGTGTGGGCTTTTGGGAGACCTAGAGATGGGCCAAGGAAAATTGGGTTTGACCAAGTGAGAGAAAAAATTGGGTTTTTTTTTTTTGTGTAGAATTGGGTTTGGCCGACACCGGTACCCAACATGCCTTGCCACCGATTCGGTTTTCCGACACCTTGGAGGCGGTGTTTTTGTAGTTCAAATGGAAGCAGAAATTTCGGTAAAGGAAAGAGGAAAACGAGGCTAATTTTTGCTTGTTCTTTGTTTGTTTGTAGTGTAAGGTGGTTTTCCCAAAGACGATAAAGTGGTTCATCAGAAAATAAAGTCCAGTTTTAGAGACACATTTGTTGGTGTTTAACTATGTAAGTTGCAACAAAGGTGTAGGTATTGACAATCAAATTTTATTTCCATTTCAGGTAAGATTTTCGGCATATGATTAATGCCAATACAGTGGGCCGGTTATAGGTCACCAAAAAACACCATTAGCTCTAATGCCATGATAAATAATAGATTAAGGACAGTAGAAGAAAGTTGGGTTTTAATTTCTGTGTGTTTTGATTCATTCTCCATGGCTTGTTTAAATACAAAGACCATGATTACAAATAAAGCAACTAGAATAATTACATACATGATTTATGCCTAAAATAGAGTCCTTCATTTCAAAGCCAAAAAGAATCAAACAAACACAAGTTGTATTTTTAAAACTCGAAGATTCAACTTCAATCTAAAACACGCATTAATGAATTCAAAACTAAAACTAATAACAAACACATGTTAGGATTGCAACCGACTTAATTCTTCAAATGCAAAAAGATTAACACGATAAGCCTTTACACCCCAAATTCCATCTTACCATAAACAAATAAAAAATTTTAGTTACTAGATATGTACATAAAAGAGTAAGTGATCGAGCTAAAGTTGAATGTGGAATTCAAAAAATGTTATCCTATGATGTCTACTGGATTTGGTTGAGGTAAAGAACTTGCTGTCAGGGGCGGACTGATAACCGGTTTTTAACGCGTCGTAAACACTAAGAACCTTGGTTAATCAAACACATTTATAAAACACCCTAGTTACAACTATAACGTGTATAGACGTAAGTTCGGGGATCGAACCACAAGGAACAAGGGTAAGAAAGATTAAGTGCTAGGTGTAGAGGGAAAGAGTGTGTGTATGTAGGAGGGTGTTTTGTACTAAACTAGGAAAAGCAATAAACAAGATTAAGATAGCAATAAGAGAAAAACGGGGTTGGTGAGGATTCACCCTAGGTCGATACTATGTTCTCATACAAAGCTAAGTCAAGGGAGATCGAGCGTGGCTCAATCGAGACACTCTAGATGACATGAGGAAGTTGATGACCTATAGTCAATACGAACGACACATAATCGCCCTATGTCTCACAAGGGAGTTGCAGGACAAGATATGTATCGAATATCAATCAATCAAACCACAACAACCTCAACCCTAATCTAGCATATGAACAACATTCACCAAACCTAGGGTTTCACCAAACTAAAACCCCTAAGAAATCTACTCTAGCATGTTTGAAATGGAAACAACAAAGAACAAGAAAGAAAACATGTATGTAAACATTAGGGCAAAAAAGAAACTAGCAATAATGAAAGAAAAAGCAAGAAAACTAACTATCAACTATTCTAGAAAGCAATAACCAAGGCAAGAACAATAAATGAAAGCAATACAACAAGATTCAAAGCAATAAATGATGTATGAAAGATAAAAGCATTAAATAACTTGAATGAAAGATAAACAAAGTAAATGAAAGCAATAGAGAAAGATAGAAAGGTAAACTTACATAAACCAAAGTGCTTTAATGAAAGGAATTGAAATTACAAGACTTGAAATGTAAAGAAAAGCAATTGAAATCTAATTCTAGGGCATGAAATTGAAAGAAAGCATAAATGATGTTCTTAATGGTAGAGAGGGTTTCTAACCATCAAGGCATAGGGTTTACATTGAAAATAAGAGCCTTTATATAGCCCAAGGGAAAGGGGAAAGAAGCCCTAAAAGAATCCTACGTGGCAAGCTTCGAAGAGAAATCGAAATCGCAGGTTTCAGAGTCGCATTCGCCTGAATTGGGGAAGCATTCGCCCGAAGCTAGTCAGGTTCGACCGAACCTGGGTCGAATTCGACCGAATCTGGGTGCTTTGGTCTTTTGATTGGGCTGCAGTGTGAAGCTTCGACCTGGCTTCGACTTGGCTTCGACCCCCATTCGACCGAATCCAAGTAACTTCGACCGAAGCTTGTTGATTCTTGGCTTCCAGAGACATTGAGCTTTGAACTTGGGCATGGCATAGTCCATTCGACCGAATGGACCCCTGATTCGACCGAATGTGGTCTTTTTGGCCACATTGAAGCTTCAAACATTTATCAAACGAGCTCCGATCATCGCGATATCTTTGGGGATGACCCAAAGCACTTGTGAGCGCCTCGAAACACGTGTGTTTCCTCCGACTTTGATGTCTAAGCCTCAAACTCAACCCGAATCACCTCGAAACGAGCTCCGATCATCGCGATATCTTCGGGGATGACCCGAAGCACTTGTGAGCGCCTTGAAACACGTGCGTTTCCTCCGACTTTGATGTCTATGCCTCGAACTCAACCCGAATCACCTCGAAATCTCCCGAAAACACCTAAAATGATCTCTAAACACCATGGAGACAAGAACAAGGTAAAATCGAGTGTATAGAGCATAAAACCAATGTAAAACACCGAGATACGACACCAAAGTAGGGCTATAAATGTGCTCTAAATCGAGCACATCACGGACCTAATGTTGTTGGTGGGGTTATATATGCAACTCCATTAAAAAAAATCAAGAAAATAGTTCTAAGGTCTTGAACCCATGACCCTTTGGTAAGCATAAATACTTCAATACCATTAGACTATACACTCACATATGATAATTTATAATTTGAACTTTATTAGTATTTAATGCGAGAAATTAATGGCTATTAAATGAAGGAAATTTTTGCCTATTTAGTTTTCCTCTAATTATTGTTTTGTGAATCTTGCCTAATACGATTCTTTCTCATTCAACAATCACGGCCTATAACAATTACAATTTATGATTTGGCTATTAGGGTATTATAATATTATTAATTGTAATGGTTTTGTGAATTTAAGTTTCAATCCTTTGGCCTTTGGATATAATACTATGTTAAAGTAAGTTTGATGTGGATTTGGGTATAATTTTATGATAATTGATAAAGTAACTTCGATTTGTGTTCAATTTAATTTGTTTATAATAATGATAAAATCAATTTTATTTGGGCATTATTTGTTGTAATTGTTTAAGAATTATAATTTTAATTTTGTTTAACTAATGATAATTTAAATTTTATTTACTTGCAATTATGATTTATGAGAATTCAATTTAGAATTGGAATTTGTATTTGTGTTCGTTTATTATTTTAATGATTGTTATTCATGAAGAAAATTAAAAGGCATCATTTTAATTTTCACTTTAATCAACTTATAAAGTATCAAGTTTATTTTATAATTTGTTGTATTGATTTTACAATGTTACATCTTCGTTTTACTTTATTAATATTATAGTCTTTCAAGTTATGTTTTACTTGTTAATGAGAATCAAGATGCTTTAGTAAGGCTCGCAACCCCATGTTTCAAATTCTAGGTCCGCCACTGTTGTTGTTGATGCTTCAATATTGGTCTGACTCTTTACCACTATGTAAGTTTATTATTGCTTCTTTGTTCTTAAACTGTATGTAGCAGAACTGGATTGTAATTGTTGTGTTGTGAAGTCAATCAACGTGTGCTTATGTTGGCTGATATGCAATAAAAACAACTTCAAATATAAATCAATAGCAGGGGCAACTTCATATAAGTGCACATAGATAGCAGTTATTCCAATACAGAACGAAAAATGAGCATATAAAAGTGTATATAGTTGAAGGTTTATAGTAGTACTATAACCAAAGTTGTTAAAATCGCGATTCTACTTAGAATTGTTTTGAGAGATAGAATCGAATCGGTAGAATCGAATCGTAGAATCGTACGATTCTACAAATAAACTTAAATATATTAAAAATATCTAGTTTCTTAACATTATTGTCCAATTCAAAAGTTTAAATTTATAAATTAAAGTTTCTTTGACTTTATTTTTAAGAACATAATGAAAACTTTTTAATAATTAGTTTAATTCTTCATACGGATTAAGAAATTTAATTTTTAAAATTTTTCATGATGTAAAATTTGAAATTTACGTGTATATGTAAAAGAGATTAGTAAAAGATGACACATAAGAAAAATTAAAAATAATTCATGTTAAATTAGTAGAATCGGATCGTTAAATCGTAGAATCGTAGAATCGTGTTATGATTCTACCTCTAAAAATTTTATTCCCTAAAATCGTAAGATTCTACAACTTTAAGATTCTACCTGCGATTCAAATCGCTCGCTTGTTTTTGGATCGTACAATCGTAGAATCGTATATCAGAATCGCGATTTTAACAACCATGACTATAACTCTAGTGGGGTGAATAGAGAGTTTAATGATGTTTTATTTTTATCTTGAAAAGCGTTTCAAGGTTTTGACTATAGGAATTTAATAGTTTTTAGAAGGATCATTTACCAACAACAGCCTTAAAGTTTACTCAATTTCAAATAAACAGCCATAAACTTAGTTTTTTACCAACTATAGCCTCCAACTTAATAAACATGACATCGTTACAGCAACTTCACCGGATGACCTGCTAATTGACCGTTGACCATACTCAATTACCTTTGATTTTCCCTTAATTTCATTAATTAAACCTAATTACTCAATTATCCCTAATTAAACCTAATTACCTAATTATCCCTAATTAAATCCTTCTTCCGATCCCCAACCTTTCTCTAACCCACCTCATTCACCTCCATTTTACCCCTTCACCACCACCACCACCACCAACATTAAAACCCTCCTTTAATAACAACCCAATTAAAAGCCCTTTCTTTCTTCTACATTAGACTAAAGGAGGATGAGGTGAAGATGATTACAGCACTGATTTACAATTAGTTCAACATCTTACTAATTAAGCAAAATCCAAAACAAAACATTTGAATCAATAAACAAGTATAAAAATTCAAATTTTAGTTAGTTTCACATACTTTACCACAAAAAACAAAAAAAAAGATCCAGTTATTACACAATTTTACAAGCTAAACCGCAAAACCGAGCATAAAGATTCAGTTTTTACACAATTTCACATGCTAATTAAACCACAAAAACCGAGCATAAAATTCAATTTTAACACAATTTCACATGCTAAAACACAATAATCAAGCATAAAGAATCAATATCAACTTTAATTTACAACAACCCATTTAAATTTGTAAATTGTTAAGCAAGAAAGTAACTCAAATTTGATATTTTTAGTCAAACTAATGAATCATTAAGCACGAAAACAACTAAAACTTTACATTTTTAAACTAAGGGAGGATGAGATGGAGATGATTACAGAGGCTTTAGTCTAATGTAGAAGAAAGAAAGGACTTTTAATTGGGTTGTTATTAAAGGAAGGTTTTTAATGGTGGTAGTGGTGGTGGTGAAGGGGGAAAACGGAGGTGAGTGAGGTGGGTTAGAGAAAGGTTGGTGAAGAAGGGTTTAATTAGGGATAATTGAGTAATTAGGTTTAATTAGGGATTATGAGGTAATTAGGTTTAATTAATGAAATTAAGGGAAAGTCAAAGGCAATTGAGCATGGTCAACGGTCAATTAGCAGGTCATCCAGTGAAGTGGCTGCATCGATGTTATGTTTCTTAAGTTGGAGGTTGTAGTTGGTAAAAAACGAAGTTTGCCTGTTTATTTGAAATTGAGTAAAATTTAAGGATGTTATTGGTAAATGATCCTTTTCAGAGACTATCTTTTTATGTATTTTTTTTTAACTTTTTAGGATAAACTAGATAAACTGCATTGGCAGAGGTTTTTTTTATTGTCGTCGTTAAAGTCTCTAATCAAACAAAATATATAAACACCCTTAACTAAAATTAAACAAGTGTAGCAAGTAGGGGGGTTGTTCCATAGGGAGACCAGACCTCTTTCTAAAATTTTGGAGGCCTGAGGCAAAATTAAAAAAAAAAAAATGGGCCCTAATAGATTAATAGAAAAAAGTAGTAAATTATATAAAAGTTAATATAAATAAATTTCATGAAAATTAAATACTCCACCTTCCCATATTATATGCAAAATTCTTATTTTTGGAAATTCCAAATGTATTACTGTATAAAAGCTTTATTAATTAAAAAAAAAAGCAAATTTCGTCCATTTACCATGATCAAATAGGTAGTGAGATTAACAATATGGAGTACCCTAGAATAAATTTGCATGTTTCAAAATTTTTTTAATTGATTTAAATACGAAAGAAGTAAAAATTCATACTTCTCATCTCAATGAAGACATGTGAAACAATGAAGACTCCAAATTTTTCAATGTGCTTTCATTTTGTTTGCTTCTCATGTCGGTCGGAATCGCCAGGTGCCCTAATATTCTTCCTCACATTTTCTTTTCCCCCAATTCAATTTTAGTAACCCTAATTTCTAATTTTTCCTAATCTCTCATCCGTGTAAATTAGTGTAACGAATGGTATTCAAATCAAACTACCACTATCACCATATTCTTCTACGCTCCTTTTGGTCCTTTGAGAAACCATTAACTCAAATGGGCTCAGGTTTTAAACTCACCCAACCCTATAACTTCCACTAGATACTTATTTTAATTTTAAGTTTTTCATTTTTTGTAATGGGTATTTGAAATTTTGGTATACTTGCATTTCATTTTTTTTGTTTGTGATGGATTACGAAGATTTGATGGTTTATATATATTTTGGTTAAATTATGCTTGTTTATTTGAAAAATTAAGTTGACATTTGAAGCATTGAATTAGAAGAGATGTGAAAGAGAAAAAGAAGGCTTGAATTGAGATTTCAAGTTTTCAAGAGAAGCAATAAAAAATAAAGATGACCATTTTTCAAGACAAGATTAATGAAATCAGTAGTTTTCAAGTCGTCATTCGTGTGTTTCCAAGAATTCTTTTTTCTTTTACAGTGTCTTGTATTTGCCTATTTCTTGTTGGATTTTTATTGGGCTCCTTTCATTTGCAAAGTTTATGTTTGATCTTGGCCCCTTCAACACCTGGTTTTTATCATTGAAAATTGGACCTTAGGCGGTTGCCCCTTTGGCCTACCCCTAGGCTGGGATCATATAAATGGAAGATTGATGATGAGCTAGACAACAACTACAATTAAGAAGATAATAAAGAAAGAAGAACCAGAATGAGATTAATGCGCTTGTGATTTGGGGCGTAACTAATTTGGTGAAAAACCGAACACCGAACCAAACCAAACCAAATAAGTAATTTGATTTGGCTAAATTTTAAATATGATGAGGTTTGGACTACAAATTTAAACTAATTGGGGGTTCGGTTTGATTTTGGTTTTGGGCACTGTAAAACCAAAAAACCGATATCACCAAAATAATTCTATGTCTAGTTAGGCCTAACTGCCCAAGTCCAAAAAAATGAAACCTAGGTCATTATTTCAGAAATGTGAGGCGCCTGTTATTTCCTCGTCTACTCTTCATTCCCATTTTACTCTTTTATCACTCTAGAACCCTACATGCGCCTCCCTCCCTGCCTCCCAAATCTGAGGTGCTTCTCTCCTCTCTCACACCTAGTTCTCCATTTTTGTCACTTTTATCTTATCTCAATGGAAGATCAAAGGTTAATCTCTATTATTTTCTCTTTTTCATTTTATTCTATTTTCGTTTATTGGATTTTTTCTCTCTTTTCTCTTTTATTTTTGGTTTTTGTTATACTTGAATTTGATACATGTTGGTTTATGTTTTGTTTTTGTTTTCGTTTTTTGATTTTGATAGATGTGATTTTTATTTTGTTTCATTTTTATTTTCTTGATTCTTGTCTCTATTTTCTTTTTTTTTTTAAAGTTTGATTATTTTCGTTTTTTCTATGTTAATTGTTAGATATATTTTTTTCGAATTTGATAGCTGTTGTTTTAGTTTTTTTTATTTTTTCTTTTTGTTTTTCTGAATTATATTTTTGTGTCTCATCTTTTCTCTTTTATTTTCGTGTATTTTTATGTATTTCATTAATAGATGTTTTAATTTTTGTTTCATTTTTTTTAAAATTTGTTTGAATTTGAGATTTGAGTTCTAATGTTTATTAATTTTTGTAATGTTTTAACTTTTTGTGACAGTTTACTAATATGGCTTTTACATTTGTGAAAGTTCTTATTTCTCATGTTGATTGGAAGCTTTTGTTGATGCCGATAGATTTGAATGCTTCTTCGAAGATTAATGTTAATGTTTGATGTTGTAATGAATTTTTTTATGCTATGTTTGGGAATGGGGATTTCATTTGAAAATATAGATTTGACTCAAAAATAGTGTTAGGCAAATACTAGAATTTCAAATTTGAATTTGAGTCAAATCCACAATTGTTATCAAAATGGTTGAAAGATGAGGATTTGAGAAAGACCTCCCAAACCTTGTCATGCTCAAATTCTACATTCATGATTTCATAATTGAAATCATTAATTTGAAATGAAATGTTAGTTCTCAAAACAACCTTTTGGAATTTGTATTGAACTCTTAGTTGTGTTTGAATTTTAATGAACTTATCAATTTGATGTATTGAATTTTTAATGAATGACCTATCTATGAAAATTTCAATTTGGTTTAATTTCGTCAATTAAGTCAAATTGGCAAATGAAAGCGTCATACAAAGAAGCGAAGCGCAAGGCGAAGAAAGCAGTCGCAAAGGCAAAGAGTCATGCCTTTGAAGCCTTCTACCAAAAGCTTGATACCACGGAGGGGGAGAAATATATTTACAAGTTGGCTAAAGCCAGATCTAGACAGAGGGAGGACTTGGGGGCAGTGAAGTATATCAAAGATGACAGTGGACGGGTTCTCATTAGACAAGAGGACATCAAACTAAGATGGCATCAGTATTTCTCCAAACTACTAAATATGTCAAGGGGTCCTACACAGGGAAGTCGGAAAACTTCGTACACACAAACAACACGAGTTTGTGGGCCAGTTGGTGACATAACCAAGGGTGAAGTAAGTGAAGCCCTTAAAAAGATGGGGAAATTTAAGGCAGTTGGACCAGATGATATCCCGATTGAGGTGTGGCGGAGCTTGGGAGAGGAGGGCATTCAATGGCTTACTAATCTCTTTAACGCTATCCTGAGATCCGGTAAGATGCCGGAGGAGTGGAGGGTTAGCACAATTATCCCTTTGTTCAAGAAAAAGGGCGATGCACAGGAATGCGGGAACTATAGGGGTATCAAATTCCTAAGCCACACTATGAAACCGTGGGAATGGGTTATTGAGAAAAGAGTTAGACGGGAGACGGTGATTAGGGAGAACCAGTTTGGTTTCATGCCGAGGAGATCAACTACTGAGGCGATTCATATTTTGAGGAGATTGATGGAAAAGTATCGGGAGCGAAAGAAAGATTTGCATCTCGTGTTCATCAACCTGGAGAAAGCTTATGATAGTATACCACGAACCATCATTTGGGATAGCCTCAAGAAAAGAGGTATTTCATCAAGATATATTGAGGCAATACAGGACATGTATGATGGTGTTTCTACCAACATTCAGACTCCAGTGGGGTTAACAGAGTCTTTCAGTATTAGAGTGGGTCTACATCAGGGATCAGCACTTAGTCCTTTCCTCTTTGCGGTGATTATGGATGAAATCTCGAAATCCATCTGGGAAATTGTACCATGGTGTATGCTTTTCGCCGATGATATAGTCTTAGCCGCAGAGACTAAGGAGGAGGCTAATAATAAATTGGAAGAATGGAGGGAAGCCTTGGAGGGTAACGGGGTGCGCATAAGTCGCTCGAAGACTGAATACATGCGATGTAACTTTAGTGGGACATAATCGATAGGGGAGCCAAAGGTGTCCATCAGGGGAGAAGCTGTTGCATGCACGTCCAAGTTCAAATATCTAGGTTCAGTAATTCAGAACAATGGGGAGATTGAGGGTGACGTTACCAACCGTATACAAACAGGTTGGCTCAAGTGGAGAGCAGCGACTGGGGTGCTTTGTGATAAAAGATTTCCTAGTAGACTAAAAGGGAAATTCTACCGCGTTGCGATTAGGCCGGCTTTGTTGTACGGAACAAAGTGCTGGCCTGTATCAAGTAGAGAATGGATGTAACAAAGATGCGCATGCTGAGATGGATGTGTGGTAAGACAAGGATGGACAGGATTAGAAATCAGGAGTTTAGGAAGAAGTTAGGGGTTGCACCTCTCTCTGCAAAGATGCGAGAGAACAGGCTCAGATGGTTTGGGCATGTGCAGAGAAGCACCCATGACGCTCTAGTGAGAAGGGTTGAACACATCATAGTGGAGGGTAAGAGAAGCCGGGGAAGACCCAAGAGGATGTGGGAGGAGCAGATTAACAGCGACCAGCTCGAACTACACCTCTCTAAGGACCTGACCGGGGATAGAGCCACATGGCGACGCCTTATTCACGTCCTAGATTACCAGACTTGTTTGTTACTGTTCTATGTCTTTCGTCATCGCTTTTCACTGCCTCTTTTACCTGTATCGTTTATAAATTTATTAATGATTCCTATGTTAGGCTAACGTGGGTGTAAGTTGTAGGTTTCAGATCTTTGCAGGGTCTATCCTTGAAGACTACTATAGAGCCAAAGGACTCTTATGACCGCCCTATCCTTCTGGGTATGAGACGCCGTTGACCTTCCTTCCCAGGACCCTGACCATAGAGTATCTATGTGCGGGAACACTGGGTATGATGATGATGATGATGATGATGATGATGATGGATTTGGACTAATAAAAACCAAAACCAAATTTAATTTGATTTGATTTGGATTTGTATGTAATCGAAACCAAACACCGAACTGTCACCCCTACTTGTGATGGCTATCCTTTGGTAGAGATTTTGTTTTCCTTAAGTCTAATTAGAGAGAAGTAGAGCACAATACAGAGAGTGATCTGATCCCGTATCAGGCTTGGGATCTCCGAAAATCTCATCCTCCTCACTCTTATGAGTAATGAAAAGAGAAACGGACAACAAAAGTCCACTATCCATCAATCCTCCCCCAGTCTCGTAGGCGGAGGGGAACTCCTAATTAATGGGGCGATTGCAAGATTCAACTCTCGTCGATCCCTTGCAACCGACTCCATTTGTTGAGCAAGGGTTTATATTACTCCGGGATCCAACCCTCGTTGGACTCCCAAAAGCAACCATAACAACCCTTAAGCAATGGTTGAGCCATGGTGCAATATCACGGCCGAGATAACTCGGAACGGCCGAGTTGACACGGATTTTCAGGTAGCCGTTTTGAGAACTCGCGATTGGTCACGTTGTAAGGAAAAACGGTGGGTCAACACACTTTCCGACCGTTTTGGCCGATTCATAACGACGATTAGCGTTTTTTACGGCAAGTTTTGAGTTTGATGGCCGATATTTGAGTTTCCAGGCCAAGTTAATACCCGAAAAAATGAAAAACAAATGAATGAAGAACAAAATTTTACACATCCCTGAAAACAGTTAATGTATAAGAATAAATGAAATGTCACCATTAAGGAAGAAACATGAAAAGTTAATTGAAAATGGCGATACTTTTTATTTAGAGTATTGAGTAGTCTTTTGATATTCAAAGAAAGATGGTACCAGCTTTTAGCGTTTTACATGTCTATAGTACAGCTGTTCAAATGAATTGTTTGAAATTTGGCCAATGCATTTATCGCACTAATAGTAAGTATCACAAATATATTCATTTAATTTTTTCTATGACTAACATTTTCAATTATTAAAAGTACTTTTTCTTAATTTTGAAGTATCATTGTATTAGCCTGTTAGATGTGTGGCTAAATTTTATACATTATTATTATTTTTATTGGCAAAGTAAGTATTATAAAATGCCAGAGAAAATAGCCGAAGCTTACAACCGGTTCAAGAGACTGAGAAGTTTACCCAACCAAAAGCTCCTAAGGGACAGACCCCTCGTCATTCGCTAGGCTGGGAACAACAACTCCAAAAAGAGAAGATAAACTCCTAGAGTACAATGACGCTAAGACATATATGAGAGCAATTACAATTGGCATTGAGGCCAGATCAAATCTATGCAAAACAAAAATATATGTTCCATACATTAGCATGTACAAGGCATAAGACATTATGGACTATCCAATAGGACCAGAGTATTCTGTAGCTTGAAGCTTCCACTACAGCCCATGAAGTAGTTTAAGGTCGATACTTCCCATCTCGAAACAACCTTATTCCAGCAGTTGCATCGCCATCAACCGCAAATAGGCTCTAAGTTCCATCAAGGGGAGGGGACCAACACTGAGCATTGATGATGTCAAAACAGTCCAGCATATGCGAGCAGTAGTAGGACCAAACATAATTAGAGTCCACAATTTAGAAAGACTTTCATAACAGCACAACAGCAACACATTGGACAGGATGTCCATGACCAACTCTCTGAGTAAGTTCACAATATATGATCAACTCTGTCGTGGCATTCCAACCCGTTATCGAGGCTTGCATCGTAGGGAAGTCCAGCAGTAAGTAAAGGAGGGGGGAGACAAATTCGCCCACTATGCTTGCAACCATCACAGCAGCAAGCCCATACGACCTCCTATTAGCAGCTATCGAGCCCAAAAGCAAGCCATTAAGGGCATCCACGGGCATCAGTAAACCACATATTGTGACAGCAATATGATCCCAATTTGACCAAAGGTCAACAAAAGTAAGAATCAACAAAAACATTAATCTAGAGCAGAATCAATACGCATCAAAAACCTAGTTACCTAGTGGTAGACTCGAATTAGGAATTTATCCCTGATGGGGAGGGGGAAAGAAGTAGCAATCCAACTTACTACCCTCTAGAGACTCAATCTGCATCTTGCAGTTCATACGGGTTGCTGGAACAGCCCAATTAGGGGGGGCAAGCATCGATCATCACCAAATCACACCAACCTGGACCAGAGATGGGTAGGGAGGTCGATTTAACACAAAAAACAAGGATCAGAGGAGAAAATCTCTACTGAACCCTAAATAGAAAAGCTGATTATATCCCCAACTCAGATTTAGGGATAAATACTAATCCAAAGTCAGGGAGACAAACACCTTTTTGTTGTGGCTTGAAGGCCCTTTCAGCCTACCTTGATAGTTGATTTAAGCGGGTGGCAGTCCAAAAGGGATAAATACATTATTATTATTATTATTATTATTATTATTATTATTATTATTATTATTATTATTATTATTATTATTATTATTATTATTATTATTATTATTATTTTGGCAATTAAGAGGAATATATTAACTCCAAAAAAACCTTTTACAATCTAAGCTATAAAAGGAACACTTCCCAAAACACAAAAGGGAATCACCACCAAACTACAAAGCCAAACAAGCAACAAAAACTAGCCAAAACAAATAGTCAAAACCAACAAATTAAAAGAAAGGCAACTTAAAAATAAGGCTATTTCCACTAGCATCATCTAGCCTAGTTGCAACATGAAAAATGATAGTATGAGCAACTTGACTAGGAGACATAGTGTTCCCCCCCAAACACCTTGGCATTCCGCTGTAACCATACCTGGTCTAGAGTCTAGGTCCAAATCATAGAAGATATAATAGATTTTCTACTCCTCTTCTTACACGCCTTACTCTTATTTTTCACATCCATATCAAAAGAAGAAGCCAAGGGAACTGAAAGAAAAGAAAAGTGAAATGGTGCACCTTTCGAATGAAACTCACAATCATTTAAAAGATGGTCTCTATCCTCTATCACATGCGGACAAAAAACACAACAAGCTTCACTGAGAACGCCCCACTAAAGAAGACGAGCCTTAGTGGGGAGCCTATCTTGAAGAATTTGCCACATGCAAAGCACACTTCTAGGAGATGCCCTATTATTACACCCTAACGCCCGCCAGGGAGGCTTGGGCTTAGAAGCAACCCTCTCAAAATAGGCTTTTTTGATACTAAATTCCCCATTCACACACAAACTACTCAGCTAGTTCATATCACGCACAAGAGACCTACTATCAATAATTCTAGCCAACATCCAAGACGTCTTACTACGAACTCTAAACTGCATAATGTTCGCTCTCTTAATGTAGTAAGCATTCACCTATTTAATCCATAATGTTTCTTTCTTTGAAGCCAGAGCCCACAAACTCTTAAGGAGAGCAACATCATTCCAAATATGAAGATTACACATATTCAATCCCCTAAGAGATCTAGGGAGACAAGCACGAGCCTAGGAAATTCTAGGTTTAGACCTCTTCTGAATATCTAAGGACCAAATAAAATCATTACAAATTTTCTTAATCATATGAACAACGGACCTAGGAACCAAGAACACTTGAGTCCAGTAAGCATGAATACAATGGATAGTATTGTTCACCAATTGAACCCTCCCGCCATTGAGAGCTTCCTATACTGGTCCAATGCCGAATCTTAGAAGTGATCTTATCCACTATAGGCTGACAATCATGAATACTGATCCTCTTTGAAAAGAGAGGAAAACCCAGGAATCTAAAAGGGAGCTCACCATGAGGGGCGCCAATAACCTGCAAAACCCTAACTTTCTCCTCCTCTTGAATACCAGCAATGTAAATAGCACTCTTACAACTATTGATTTTCAACCTATAGACACAAACAAAATTATCAATCATCTCTTTTAGGTTGAGCATAGAACAAACATCAGGCTTAGAGAAAATAAGCAAATCATCAGCAAATAATAATTCCATAAGCCCCACTTTCTAACATTTCGGATGAAACATGATAGCACCATCCTTCTTGTGCTGAAGAATCCTAGAAAAATACTCCATGGCAATAGCAAAAAGGAAGGGGGACATAGGGTCACCTTGCCTAAGGCCCTTCTTAGCAAGAAAAGGCTTAGAAGGAAAACCATTAATCAGAACAGAATAAGAAACAGAAGAAATGCATCTCATAATCTAATGAATCAACTGACGAGGGAAGCCAAGCTCCTTTAAAACACTCTCCAAAAAAGACCACTCAATCGAATCATAGGCCTTAGCCATATCCAGCTTAATCATGCATCGCGGACTGATATGAGACCAACTGTACCCCTTAATGAGATCTGTAGCAAGCAAAATATTATCCATAATTTGCCTCCCAGGAATAAACCCAGACTGGGCTGAGCTCACAACAGATCCCACCACCTTTTGCAATCGAGCAGTAAGGATCTTGGCAATAATTTTATAAACAACAGAACAACAAGAAATTGGCTTGAAGTCCTTCACTTGACAAGCATTAGCCACTTTGGGGACAAGGGTGATAGTATTGATGTTAAAGAGAATAAGAAGAGAAGAATTCAGCAAGTAAAAGCCACGTTAACAATTACTAAAAATAGGCTAATTAGTTATTTTTACTTAAACTCATTTAGCATGCTTCTTGTTGAGGAGAAAAATAAAGAGACATTTTCTCCATTTTTAGAAAAAGTAAACGGTTATTTAAAGTGGTTATAAAATTATTTTGCCAATTTACTTATTAAATAAAATATGCAACTAAATTATTTTGCCAATTAACCATTACATCAACTAAAAATCAGAAAATAAATTTGTCGTAATTTGCAGCTGACGTCTTCTCCGTACTTAAATCTTTGAAATAATGCACTGTCCATCAACAATTTTCGTCAGATCATCAAACTTGGGAACCGTTGACCTTGTGTCTACATTTGACATCCTAAGTGATCCTTTTAATCTAACTTTCTTGGATATGTTTGACACGTACAACGTCCATGGACAAAATCACAGGCTCTATCAACGATCTTAATATTGTCCTGCATAAAATCTCTAAAACAAATTTTTTTTATATTAATTGAAGTCATCAGCAAAACCTAAAAGGGCGAACACTTTTGCCTTGGCCTAACATCAAGTTGGGATCTTCCTTTTCAAATCTTTCTTTTTGTTTTTTTAATGAGGATGAAAAATACAAATACTCAAACGAAAGGTTGCATATAAAATTGGTGACATTTCCCTCCCCCGTGTCTAAGATGAACATTGTCCTCACTAAGGCTGAACAAAGTTTGGTCTAAACCGTAAACCAAACCAGACCAAGTCGGAATTTCAATATTTGGTTTGGTCTATGGTTTAAATGGTCTGGTCTGGTTTTTTTTCAAATTAAATTATGGTTTACGGTCTGGTCTTGGGTTTTTTATTTTTCAGACCAGACCGAACCGCTAACCATTCTATGGTCGAAAATCATAATTTTGTAGTTTAAAAATTAAGTTGCTACCTAGATATTTTAAGATGTAGTTATTTTTATATAGCAATATATACATGAATAATGTTAATATTATTAACTGATTACAAATTATTATATTTATTAATTGTAGGTGTGAAATATTTGCATAAATACATGTATTAAATTTGGATAAAACTATAAAAATGAAAAACCGTAGACCAGACCAGACTGGACCGTTGTAAAATGGTTTGGTCCGGTCCGGTCTGAAGAATTTCCAGACCGGAATTTCTGGTTTGTTCTGATTTTAGTGTTAGACCAGACCAAACCGGACCGTGTACACCCTTGGTCCGGTCCGGTCTGGTGATTTAAACGGTCCGGTCTGAAAATTTTCCAGACCGAAATTTCTTGTTTGGTCTGATTTTAGTGTCAGACCAGACCAAACTGGAACGTGTTCACCCTTGGTCCGGTCCGGTCTGAAAAATTTCCAGACCGGAATTTTTGGTTTGGTCTTATTTTAGTGTTAGACCAGACCAAACTGGACCGTGTTCACCCCTAGTCCTTACTGTGTGAAAGGACCAAGGAAGATAGGGGCCACAATAGATTTCAAATTCCTCGAGTTAGTAAAGGGTAATATGACTTTCTCTAAAAAGGTTTCACTCCTTAGATTAATCGAGTGTCCTTAAAGCGACCCATGCCTAAGAAAAGTGATAAGTGTAACTTCTTTATGGTTTATCGGGAGGTTTGTTTAGCATTATGGTTGTATGTGAACATTGTCCTTAATGATTGATGTTCAAGTGTATCGAAGCAAGTTTCAATCCATCTTGGTCCTAAACCACGTCTACCGAAGTTCATTTATGCATCGTCACATATCTAGGCACCATTTTATGGCCCGTAAAGGCTTTGATCGATGAAGACGAAGGTTCGAGGGTCATTCAATGAGTTTCAAGTCATATTATAGGGGTATATAGCAGAGTCTCGAGCGAAAGTCTCAAACTTCGTTCGAAATAAAACAAAGCTTCTGAACATTGAAGGACGTAAATCTGAGCCAAGTTAATGAAGTCTCGATCGACACTAAAGAAATTCGACCGAGATTGCTTGAGCTTCGAAAGGAAGTTTGTTTTGAAGATAAGTTCTATTGCTTGTTGACTTTAGTCTGCACCGAATTTGCTTGAGCTTCGGTCGAATTGTCATGAACTTCAACCGAAGCTTGGACTGAAGGCTTTCTTCTTGGCTGATTGAAGATTCGAGCGAGACTACGTACGTGCAACTGCCAGCATGCCGTTTCTTTCTTCATGATGATACTAGATAAATTCCCGTGCTATACACGGAGATTGAAAGAAAAGTTTTTGAGTTAATTCAATACTTGTATTCACCTACCATATCTGCATAAAAATGGGTGGAAAAATTTTCAATGAGAGTCTGACAAGTGTCAGTCTTTTTTTTTTCTTTTTTTTTTTTTGACAAGTGTCAGTCTTATTTCTTTATTTGTAGTTTTTATGGATAGATTGATTTGGAAATTAGGCAGGTTTATTTTTTTACGTTAGGATTTAAATGTAAGGTTAGGCATCTTTTATTTTGGGGCATTTTAGTTTAGTTTTTGGTTGAGAATATTATTTTAATGTATTTTTGATAGTTTTAGTTTAGGATTTTCAGAGTTAAAAAATAAAGTATTTTTAATCCTTTATGTAATTTCATTGTAAAACTTCATCTTCTCGATTAAAGTTTCTATGATTTTGTTCTTTTAACATCTTTCATTGTGATTAATACTAGGTGATCACCCGTGCTAAAGCAGGAGATATTTAGAAATTATTATGCATGAATAATATATAATCATTATAAACAGATTAAATAAAAGATAAAATGGAGAACTATGGTTCATTTAAAAAAAACACAAGAAACTTGAATAATAAATCAACATTTACACATCATTAGAACATAATTGTTGATTACTCGTGCTCAACATGAACAATTTAATAATCACTATATTATATGTTTAATATACGTATGTAATAATAGTTGATAACCCATGTGAACACAATATACAAAAATTTGTTTTATCAAAAATTGAATAGACTATTAATACTCCAACGTATGTAGTGGAGTAGATACACAAAGATACATGCTTATTTTGCTTTATAGATCAAACAACTTATACAAAATGAAAATAAAGAGTACTCGTAAGATAAAGAAAATATATTCTTAAAGAGCACAAAACATAAAGCTTTTCTTTCGAACATAAAATCAATTTCTTACCAATTTCTAACATATCTTTTAATAAAGGAAAATTCCACATGGTAGCATTCAGTTTAATGAAATGTCAGCGGTAAAATTCCACATGGTAGCATTCAGTTTAATGAAATGTCAGTGGTATAACTTTTTTAAGAAAATTTTACATGGTAGCATCCAGTTTATGCACTATTTAATTGCCGTAGCATTTTCTGTTAAGTTATTGTTAAATTCCGTTTAATTTATCATTTTGTAAGTTTTTCCCACATGGTAGCATCCAATTTTTGTTTAGTTCACCATTTTGAAGTTTAATTCACCATTTTAATGTTTAATTGATGTTTGATTCATTAACGCCCATAAATGTTTAATAATTTTATTGAAAAATTATGAATGCTAAATAATTTTGCGGAAAATAATTTTAACATTTAATTCACCATTTTAATGTTCAATTTATCGGTCGAAACAAGTACTCTTTCTAATAAGTACTTGTTTCAATCAGATTTTTGAAAGAGTTATCCCATAAAGATAGTCACGTCGTCCGTGTTTTCAAAAAAAAAATTGTTATGACGATGGGTAAAAATAACGTTAAATATCTTTTTCGTTTTACGTATCGAAAAATAAGCGAATAAGTATTTGTTTCGACCGGATTTTCGTAATTACGTCTGTTTTTCAAAAAAAAACGTTATGATTGGTGAAAATGACGTCAATTATCTTTTTCAGTTAAAACTGGATACTATCATGTGGAATTTCCTTTTAATAAAAACTCTCCTTGAGATACCTTAAACTTCTCTACCATATTTAGTTTTTAACACTTCTAATTCTTCAAATTCAAATATACTTAAAACATACTTCCTTCATTTACTCAATTCAGTTTTTAACATTAGTCATAACACTCTTAATATGAATCATTCCAAATATATAAATTAAATCATAGTTAGTTGTGATTTTAATTGATTCATTAAAATGCAATTTTATTAATATCAACTTTTTATAATTTTTAATATGCACAATAAGATGCATTAGGACATCGATAAATACAAATCAAAATGTACTTAAACCAAGTGTGACAAAGATAGTGAAGCCATCATATCATATCATATGATGTAATATACTAAAGAAAAACCCCTTAATTTTAAATGAATGGAATTAACAGAAATTGTTGATATATTTTAATGAATATCCACATAATAAATGTAAAGAAGAATTTCAAACATGACAATATTATCAAATTACAATATTATCTCATTTTTCTTTTTCGGTTCAAGGAGAACTTTTCCTTTGAACACAACATTTATTTCCAGATGTTGATACATAATAGTGTACACTACAAAAAAAATGCAACTTACCGACTAGAAAATTTCCGACTAATCGTAATAGTCGAAAATTTACGACTAATTTTCCAACTGACAAGCGTTAGTCGGAAATTCCGACTAAATTGCTACTAAATATGTTTTTGGTCGCAATTTTTTAAAAGATAAAATAAATATGTTATTTTCCGACTAACTTCCGACTGAATTTTAGTCGGAAAAATTACCTACCATTTTCGGACTAAAATTCAGTCGGAATTTTAGTCCTTAAGCTAAATCCGGATTTGGGTGTATATTAGTAAGTTAGTGGGCTTTGCTTGTTAGCTTGTTAGTGGGTTTTAAGTTAGTGGATTTTGCTTCTTTTATTTTTCATTTGCAAAGTAATATAGCTAGTTGACCAAATTAGTTTAGTTATTTCCTAATAATAATAATATTAATACTAATAATAATAAAAAAAAATTATACGAGTAATAATATACTAATAATACAACGAATCATATACTAATATATATTAATACAACAAATTATATACTAATACTGCATTAATCCGACTAATTAAAAACTAGTACAACTAATATTATACTAATAATACACTAAAATGACTAATATTTGTGTAATAATTATATCGGATACGTGTCTAGTTAATTTATAACACGCCTTTTAGTTTTAAGTACTCAAGTATTTATTTACTAATACTAATAATGTACGACGACTAATAATACATTAGTAAGACTAAAACAGGTTATACTAATAATGATAATATACAACTAATATTATACTAATAATGCACCAATAATAATAATAATAATAATAATAATAATAATAATAATAATAATAATAATAATAATAATAATAAGAAGAATAAGAATAAGTTTTGAACCGCCTCTCTCTCATACCTCTCTCTAGGAATCGCACCGGTAGGGCGACACTCAGCCCCAGCCATGGCATACCGGCGGCGAGGCCGACCACCCAGATGGAATAGACCTCCGGCGTGTTAGTTTTTCCGATCAACCCCCTTGGTAGTTAAGACCAACTTCTTGGTACATATATCAATGTAAATGTCGAGTTTTGCCTAAAACCTAACTCAAAAAATCCCCAAATCCAAAGTCTCTTCAAGCTTTTGTCTTAGAGATTGTAGTTCAAGTTTGCTTGCGATTATCTGAGAGGTCGAATTTCTCAAATCCTGTTTTGAGTTTTCGAATTGTATGTTGAGTACACCCTAATCGTTAGGGGATGAAGGTTTATGGACTTCTGCTGCTCAAGGGTCGTTTGTCGATCTAATTTCATAAGCTACAATCTTAGGGATTAATCCCAAGTTGAGAGATTGAATTTCTCTAACCCTAATCTGAAATTCGATTAATTTAACACTAATCGAATTAGGGGAAGTACATTGTTTGAATCCCTGCTGAAGGGTCCTGGCTCGCACCTACTCACAATGGTCCTACTTAAGTCCCTGTAATGGTGGAATCAACATGTAAAGGTCAGTAACAAAGCCCTAATTTTGGGTTTTGAGGAACTTATGAATTGCAATTGCGATTTTGTCTATGAGGACAACACATTGGGTGTTTTTCCTTCTCTCTAGCTTCAATGGGGGATCTCAGGTTACGGTTGAGGAGTCCTATTGATTTGTTGGGCTTCAAATGTCTGTCTGCGGGGTATTGAAATCATTCAGTTTTTGGTAAGGGAGGTAACTATTCTGTCTCTTCTTTGAGGTAATCAATTGGTTTGATTTTACTGTCTTGAGTGATGGATTCGATCCACTTATGTTTTGTTGAGGACATCCCTGGATATGCCTTCTTCTGCCTCCTTTATGCAAGCTCCTGTGATAGCTGCTAATGGGTTACTTGAGTACAGATGGTGTGCTGGTTTGTGTGTCATAGATGGTTTTGATAGTTTAGGTGAAGTTGTATTGAGAGTGGTTTCCAAAGGATGTTGGATCCCCCCTCCCATAGACTATCCCATGCTTTCACCCTTTCCAATCCGCCCTTTCTGCTCAGTTACCTCAATGGAGGTTCAAAGGAGGCCAATTTCCTCGTGTCTTGAGTAATGTTCACTGATTATGCTGGCTATTTCAGTTGAATGGTAGGTGTAGGCTGGTACACTTTGTTTATTGTTCTGTCTTGACTCTACTGAACTGGTTTGTTTAGCTGCTGACCGTACTTCCCAAGTGCTGGTATGATTTGCTCTGAACAGGACAATTTGAGGCTCATCAGTCCTCATCTTGTAGACTATTTTGAGGGTGTGCCCCATTTGGGATGGCATCCTGTTTTGTGACTACTCTTGGGAATGCAAGAAAGTAAGTAAGGGGTATGTTGTCCATAGTGTGACGCAATGCTGTGTGCTCTAACTGGGCGGCTGAATAAATTCAATGTTGCTACTGAGTTTCTTTGGAAGCCCTGTGCTGAAAGAGGTTTGAGCAAGGACACTTTGCAGTCTATGTTGCTATTGGAATGCTTGTGCACAGGCTGGTGTGGGCTTTCTGTGCTCAATATTTGTTCTTTAGTGGTTGTGTTGCGATTATTGAAGTTTTTGATACGGGGACAGCAAGAAGTATGTATTGGTTCGATGATATGAGAGAATGAATCAGCTACTATGCCACTGATTCAATGTGACGAATTGAGCTTTAAAAGAGATCCTTATGACTCTTTTTGGTTTTTTTTTTTTTTTTTTTTTGCATAGGCTAAGTCCAATTATATTGTAAATTTCGTTTTTAGTATAATACAAATCCTTGTATAGGCCAGGAGGTTATCTCCTTTTTTGGAAGTGTCGGTTCCTCCAAGCGAATGACGGGGGGGTGTGTCCCTCAGATGCTATGTAGGGGCTTTCATTTCAGTCTGTTGAACTCTTGTAAGCTTTGGCTATCTTTTTTGGCATTTTATAAAATTTACCTTGCCAAAAAAAATAATAATAATAATAGCTTAGAGGAATTTATTTTCCTTTTTTTGGAGTTGTATCCCCAGCCTAGCAAATGATGAGGGGCATGTCCTTTAGAAGCTAGGTCTGGGCTTGCTTATGAGTTTTTTGAAACCCTTGTAAGCTTCGGCTACCTTTTCTGGCATTTTATAAGATTTACTTTGGGCCGTGCTCTCCTTTATGGGTATGAGTTGCCGCCGTCCTTTCCTCCCCAGACCCTGCCCATAGTTTCTCTATGAGTGGGATACACTGGGTAGGATGATGATGATGATGATGATGATACTTTGCCAAAAAAAATAATAGTAATAATAATAATATACTAATACAACTAATAATTACTAATACGACTAAATAACTAACAAAGTTACTAAGAATGCACTAATACTATACTAATACGACTAATAGTACACTAGTACGAGTGTAACAATATACTAATATATCTAATACGAGTAATAATAATACAACTAATAATAACTAATACGACTAAATAACTAACTAAGTACTAATAATAATGCACTAATACGAGTAACAATATACTAATACAACTAATACAACTAATACGACTAAATAACTAATTAAGTACTAATAATCCACTAATACGAGTAATAATATCTTATACAATTAATAATAGACTAATACAACTAATAATAATAATAATAATAATAATAATAATAATAATAATAATAATAATAATAATAATAATAATAATAATAATGATACTAATATGACTAATACTATATTAATTAGACTATTAGTACACTAATAATAATAATAATAATAATAATAATAATAATAATAATAATTCGCAAATGACAAGGGGCATGTCCCTTGGAGCATCGTTTGGTCAGAACCCTCGGTCTTGTGAACCGTTGTAAGCTTCGGCTATTTTTTCTGGCATTTTAAAAAATTTACTTTGCAAAAAAAATAATAATAATAATAATTCACTGATTATATACTAATACAACTAATAATGAACTAATACGAGTTGTAATATACATATACAATTAACAATTTACTAATACTATACGACGACAAATAATACACTAAACGACTAATAATAATATAAACAATAATAATAAATACAACTAATTAAACTAATAATAATAATATTAATATTTTCAAATAATAATAATAATAATAATAAGGATAATTTGCCATGAATAATCCCAACTATCACCCGTTGGTCACAAATAATCCCAACTATTCCTAATGTTTGCTGAAAACGGTCCCTGGTGATTTGGAACCGGTTGCAGCAGGTAATTTAAAGGTAAATTTTTTTTTCCTTTTTTTTGTCTTTCCATCATAAAATAGGTTAAAACAAATTCAAAACACTAACCCACCCTTTCATCTTCATCACTTCTCTATTCATCTTCAAAAACCCATATTTCCACCATTGAAGATCAAATTCTAACCCTAGAATTTCGCCATCTTCAACGCTGTTCATTTCGCCATTGGGTCTGCTGTTGATTTTTTCGCCATTGAAGGTCTGCTGTTGATTTTTTCGCTTAGTACACGGATACAATCACAAAACATAGCTTTCAATATTTCATTAGATTCCCAATAATTCATTACATAGTTTGCCATACCTACTTCCAATTACATTACTTTGAATATTTCATTCATTACTAGTTGCTACTTGATACATTTCTAATGAGAATTTCCTAAGTAAGTACAAATACAATCACAACACATAGGAACCAAGAGAACAAAGCTTTGCATTTTCCAGTTTTAGTGCGTTAACAACCTCTTCCATGGCCCTTTTCTTGTGCTTCAATTTCTGAATTTTGTCAAGTAATGCTCCAATTTCAACTTCTAATTGTTCTTGCTTGTCGATCTGGTCAATTGATTTGTCAAGTTCATCTTCCCACATAAAAAAAATTGCAATTTGTATCCTAAGACAACCATACAATCACAAACTCAGGTATGCTATAGTTTAATTGAAAAATGAAAATGAAATTAAAAATCAGAAATTTTAAACACTTACAGGCCAATTTGCACAGCCATAGAATTTTTTTTCCAGGCCTACTACCTCGTTTTGCAATTCTCATTTGCGCAGGGAGACCATGGTAACATTTCAAGCTTCCCCCACAAATTGCACCCCTATATTTGGGATTAGGGTTTGAACACTTAGAAGAAGAAGAGGAATTCATTTAAGATTTAGGGTTTAGGACGAATTAAGAAGAAGAAGATGGAGAGGATGAAGAATTAGGGTTTGAATGAAGAATGAAGATGGATGAATGAAGAATGAAGAAGAAGATGGGTTTGAATGAAGAAAATAAAAAAAAAGGAAAAAAAAATTTACCTCCAATAACCTGTTATAGCCGGTTCCAAATCACAAGGGATCGTTTTCAGCAAACATTAGGAATAGTTGGGATTATTAAGAAATAATCAATAGTTGGGATTATTTGTGGCTAACGGGTGATAGTTGTGATTATTCATGGCAAATTTTCCTAATAATAATAATAATAATAATAATAATAATAATAATAATAATAATAATAATAATAATAATAAGTGGAAGGAGTGTTATTATGTTATATATGCAATAACATAGCTTAGAATATCAATAATCATCACTTGGTCTGCTTGTTGGAACATTGATCACATATCCATGAGGTCAGGGGTTCAATCCTTCCTAGTGACATTGTGTGTCTGCAAGCTTGTGAGGTGTGTCCACGTGGGCTCTACGTGGGTGCCAGGTGGGTAATAGGTGGTTGTCACGTTGGTATGACGTGGCACATAGAATTCAATTTTTTTTTCAACCAACTAAATGGTCCCAAACTGGTCGGTAATTTGGTCAAAAAATTTTATTTTATTTTATTTTTTGTCATTTTGGGTTGAATTCTAAAATAGGGCTTGGTGACTAAATTCCGACTATATGGGTAGTCGGAAATTTCCGACCAAATGGGTAGTTGGAAATTTCTGACTGTTTTCCTACTAATATGCTTTATCGACCAATCAGAGCCGACTAACCGTGAAAAGTCGGAATTTAGTCGGTATAGCTCTATACCGACTAAACTCCGACTATTTTGGGTAGTCGAAAATTTGCATTTGTTTGTAGTGGTATGAAACGCATAATCTTGCAAATGACGAAATTTTATACACCTTCACTTTAAAGTACTTCACCTCATTTGAATAGCTTTAAGCCTTTGAGTACTTACCCATTTTAATTTTAATAATAATGGGGTTATTTAGTTTTGTTTGACTTGTTTTGTCTTTGCTTCGCAATAGAAGACAGCTACTTTTCAATTAGCCACTTGCTAGATTAAGTTATTTATCAACCTCATTTAGTAAACATTTTAGTATATGGAATAATAACTAATAATATACAGTATAAATAAAGAGGCATGCTCAACTTAGAGGTAGAAAAAGTCACGATAATTTTTATTAATACTACCTCCATTAAATGTTATGTGCAACCGCGGTACACTTCGCGGTTGCCAATGCATTTTTTTGTAGGGCTTAATTAGAGGAAGTAGGTATAGGTAATTAAGGGAAAGAATGAGAGAGAAAATGATGGAAGTAGGGATAGGTAAGTAAGAGAAAGAAGGAGATGAAGTAGGGATATGTAATTAAGGGAAAAGAATGGGAGAGAAAATGATGGGATAGATAATTAAAGGAGAGAGAAAATGATGGGATAGGTAATTAGATTGGTTATTGTTTACTAAAAAAGGAAAGAAAAAAGTAAGTTGCAGATAATAGTGAGCGGACAAAAATGGAAAGAGTTGCAGATAACATTTAACGGAGGTAGTATATAGAAGATAAATCTTAAATAGAAAATTTATCTTTAATTTTACTAAAATCACATATAAGATTCTAACGCATATAAAGGGAAGAAAATTTGTTTTCAACCTTACTAAAATCACATATAATATTCCAACGCATATAAAATATAAATCTTACATGGACAAGTTAATTGGCAAATTCATTGCAATTGCATGCATTAATTTATTGTAATCGTGTCATGAAAGATACTATAAAGTTACAAGAAAGTGTATGTGAGAAGCTAATATGAGCGAAATTTTTTTTACCAAAGATTGACACGTGTCATTAAGTGGTCATGATTTAGTATATAGAATGATTTAGTAACCATTTTAGTATATTGAATAATGACTAATAATATACATTATTATAAATAAAGAGGCATGCTCAATTTAGAAGTAGAAAAAGTCACAGTAATTTGTATCCACTTTCATGTATTCAAATTGTGAGTATTCTTCTTTCAAGGGCTTGGTATAACCTTAATATGCATATGAATTAGTTTATTAAGGAATTCGTTGGCTGTTATTGTCTATGGATGATTGAATCATCATATCATATCATATCATATCATATCATACAATCTAATAAAAGAGCTGTAAAAGTCCAAATGGCGGTCTCACAATTATAATCTAATATTACAGCTATAAAAGTCCAAATGGCGGCCTCACAATGCACGATGATTGGGCAAAATCCTTTGGCTACTTATTACTCAAATGAATGCAACTAATTTATGACTATATAATAAATTTGCTCTCTAAAAAGCTTCACTTACAAGATTATTTTTTTTTTTTGGAAATCTTACAAGATTAATTTTAATTGTACATTATCCAACCTTATAAAATGTAGGAATTACAATCTAATAAATTACAATCTAATAAAAGTCCAAATGGCGGCCTCACAATGAACGATGATTGGGTAAAATCCATTGGCTACTTATTACTCAAATGAATGCAACTAATTTATGACTATATAATAAATTTGCTCTCTAAAAAGCTTCACTTACAAGATTTTTTTTTGGAAATCTTACAAGATTAATTTTAATTGTACATTATCCAACCTTATAAAATGTAGGAATTAAAGATTTTTTATTTAACCCAAATATCTCTTAAAGCTACTAAAATTTAGTTTTAAAAAATTATAATAATTTATTTAAGTGATTAAAACCTCAATGAAAAGAAATCTTTTCTTGCAAGCTTATTAAAATAATTTTTATTGGATATTAGTATGAGTATCTTCCATAAAATATTACTAAAACTAATTGTTTATCATATAAATAGATTTCATTCAAATAGTGGTGACTTTTATTTTTAATTTAAAATTTATCACAATCACACGTTGTTATCATTAGTTTAGTTTATTATTACAATTTTTATGTATGTTTACATGTTTACACATCCGTGCATTGCACGGGCATATAAACTAGTATGTTATAATCCACTTTAGTTAAAGTCTTTTACGTTTTTTATATTCCGAAATATGAAAGTTAAGGTAGAATGGTATGTTAGTATTAACTATAAAACAAGTTAAATCCTTTAATTGCCATAAAAAATCACGAAAGTTGAGAGTTGGTAGTTAATTGGTCTTGTTGATGGTTGTATTAATCAAAAGTACGAAAGTTGAGATTAAGAAAGAACGATATTCAATCCACTATAAGTTATTTAACATCAAGAAAAGGAATAATTAACTCTTCATGCAAAACCTAGATGATAAAACCAGCATTGAACTCAATTGTCTAGTCCTATGTATGTTAGTCAAGATTACCATTGCCATATGCTTTTCTTTATCGTATCAAGTCACAGCTTGAAGGAAGGGAATCTTCAACTATATGTTGTTCACCAACTGTGGAAACTTCTCATACCTCTTCTTCAACCTTGCCTTAGCTAGCCTTTTTGGGAATGGTATATATGTAATGTAAAACAAAGGGGCTGGTGGAGTTGGATCATCAGTAGGTATGGGGAGGGGTCTTTTCAACCTCAAAGTCTTATGTGACTTGAACCATATTTAAAGGACTATCCTCGAACACCTAAACCTCTCTTAGTAACAACCACGTTCACTTGTTTTGGTGGATTGATTGATTCGGGTTAACTAAGGTTGGAATGGTTGAGAGCACGTGGTAGGCTTGAAATGTGTTGCCCCATTTAAGCTATTTATGACTCCATCATGTTGCTTTGGGTCTACAGTCTAGTCACTAATGCCTCAAGTTTGTTCTCAACTTAGTGTTGAATTGGTTTCAGGCACTTATGAACTTACCTTGTGATGTGACGAATTAAATCTAAGCTGCACCCATAGAGTAAAAAACAATCCTTAATTTTTCCTTATGTGGTGGAAGTTATTGCATTCGTGGGAAAAAATTGATTGCGGAGGCTTATTAGGGAAACCAAGTAGATTGTACAGCGGCCTAGACATGATTTATTATTTTTTTTTTTTGAAAATTTAGAAATGGATATATAACAATGAAAACAACCGATACATTGTGACTTGGGAGCCCCAATACTGCCGGCATAAAAAAACCCCGCGAGGGGAAAAAGCCATTAGGACCGAGGACCAAGAAACAGGCCACTACAACATCGCATAGGAGTGGACTATGCAAACACCAAAAATACTAGGTACAAAAATACCCGAAAGAACTACCTATCCCCTTACACCGATCATGATGTTTTGCGGATTTTGAAGATGTTTACATGATTATGAGAGGTAGAGCTTTTGTTGGAGGTTTAAGAATTGTTAAATAGAGCCTTTACCTCCTCTTGTGCAGGAGTAGTGGTAGGACAAGCATCATATTTTTTAGTGTACGAGCCACATGTAACATGGTTCTAACTTTCACTACATCTCCATCAGCTTTGATTGAAGATTGTACTATTGTCTCTCGTCAGGGTTTTAGGCAATGGTTTCTAACAAGGTGAGCAACTGATCTTCTATTATGGAGCTTATATCACCACAACATGAACTATTGATTGTGAACCTATGTTTTTCATGAATCTTGGAATAGAAGGACTGGATCAGAAGCAAATAGGTTATAGCATGGTGTGGGAACCTTTTTAGGAGATCCTTAAATCTCTCTTATGGTTCATGGTAACTCTCCATATAGGTTTACTTAACGGTTTGAATCTTTATCCTTCTCTAAGAGGTTATCCTGAGAGGGACGAACTTGTTGAGAAACTCAATAGCTAACTCCTCTCATGTTGAATACTCTATCTGTCCTTGTGAGAACGCATCTAAATCATTTTGGGTGAAATTTAGTGGAAAGTGAAATTGGCTAGAGAGTAAGACAAAAAAAACAAGTGGATAATAAAAATAAGTGGTTAAAATGGAGAGAGAAAACAAGTTTGTGGATGAGATTTAAAGAAATGAAGCGAGGTCACTGCCAAAAAAGGAAAGGGTATGAAATGAATGGGGCAACCTAAAATGCAAAGAGGTGCAAGTTAAGAGAGACAGAAGTACTTATTTGGAGGTTCAGACTTAAGCTAAGACCATGAACAATAAAGAGGACATATATATCATCTTCATATTTCTATTTGTTTTCTTCATTTAACACATTATTTTCTCTTTCTTCCACATTATTTTTCACTATTTACATCCTCTTCCTCCTTCTATTCCTTTAATTTATCCAACATCCAACGATATACTTTTTCATCCTCTTTTTACTTTCTCTCTCCTACTCATATATACCCCACTACACATTCTTTTTCCTATCAAAATTTAATAATTGTAATTTGTGTAAATGATAAATATTATTTACTCAATTTTTGTATAATTAATTAATTAGCGATTATTAGTCTTGCAACGCACAAAAAAATCTTCATAATTTAATATTTTATATCTTAAACAAACAAAGTACATACATTAATTAAATGTTCGGAAAGTTGAAATTTCTTCCATAATATGGATTATTTGGATCCAAAATTAAGAATATGATAATGTGAGTGAAGTTATCAACAAGTAAATGAGTTTAGATGGGTAGTAAAGAAGAGAGAGAAAAAACCAAAAATTTAAAGTGTGAGAAATATAGCCAAATTTAGGTTCTATTTATAGAGAAAAAAATAGAGTTGTGGGTGAAATTATTTTGAAATTTTTCTAGACTATTTTTTATGACCGTTTTAAATAATACCGTTATAAAAAATAAAACTTAAATTCAACCAATAAAAATGTGCCAAGTGGAGCAATCATATTGTCCCAAATACATTTTTCCTTTTTTTCCCCTCCTTTTTCTTCCTCCTACATAAGATTGCCTTTGCTTTTTTGTCCACATTCAATCCCCTTCCTTCTTTCTACTTCCTCTTCAAGAAGAGGATGAACTCATTTCCTCTTGCCAAAGAGGATCCTCACTTCCTCCACACATCCAAGAGGATGGTTTAAAGGAGGAAAAAATTAGTTAAGAGGATGGTATTTCCTCATGAATGTTCATGGTCTAAGTTTTGGCCTTGTCTCTTAAGCCAAAAGGGAAGAGTTTTAGTCTGATAGCATCCTTGAAGACATTATAGATGTTAACATTTCTACAAGAAGTTAGATTAATGATCATGCGAGCTCACTGAAGATGACCCGTCAAATTGGTTTCTTTCAATTAGTTGTATAAGATGACAGGGGAGTTCAAAATTATCAACCACTGCAAGCGTCACAATGCATGATTCAGTGAAACCAGCGGGAAAGTTTTCTCCCATTCAACGAAATGGTACCTCAATTGACCGAATGGTACCTCATTCGACCGAATGGAGTTTCATTCCAGAATTCTAGCATGTTTTGAGCAACGTCTTTTCTTTCGATGGTTCATTCATTCGAATATAGTTCCTATTCGCTCGAATGCTTCACTATTCGCCCGAGTGCTTCACCATTCGCCCGAATGGGTTTAATTCTCCTTTTCAAGTGAAGCTTCGAGCCAAGTAATGAAGTGCAACTTTTCCATTCGCCTGAATGAAGGCTCATTCGCCCGAGCACAACATCTTTTGACCAAATGGTCTAGCATTCAACAACTCTAGCACCTAATCTTTGCTTCAATGACTCTTTAATGCATCTACTGGCTTTCGGACATTGTAGGGCCTTTGGGAGTGAGTTGGAAAGTGTGCAAAAGCTCTGATATGCGTGTCTAAACTTCGATGAAAGTGTGAGCACATGTGCTGAGCTTTGACTTGTGTTTCTTTCCAAACACACAATGCTCCTACAATTTATAGTTTGCAAACTTGATCCGGGATAGAACACCCCTGTGATATAATAACTGCATCTGCTTCTCCCCCATTTGAATAAGCCTCATGTGCCAAATCTTAGTCATCTACCGGTGAGATACTGATGTGCAAATCGCAGAACTAAACAGCTTAATACCCTCAAAGACATATAGGGTGTTTATCTTGATACCTTTCAAGACCAACTAAGAACCTCTATAAAAGCATAACTTCTCACCCAAAAACACATCATTGTAGCCAAAATCATCTAAGGTACCCAATGAAATTAAATTATTTCTTACATCAAGAACACGTCGTTGCACCCTAACTAAAGTCAACTTCCGCCCATGAATAGTCCTCAATCTCATAGACCTAATATTTGTAACCTTACAAGGAGCATTGTTAACAACTAGAACCGTACCCCCATTACAAGACTCATATATATCAAACCAATCCTGATGTAGACTTATATGGAACAAACACCCCAAATCTAGAACCCAATCATATGATAGATCTCCAAACCTAGCAGAACTAACTAATGTCAATTTTCCTCCTTGGAATTATAACTCTCTTTTGGTTTTCCCTCAACTACAACAGCTTGGGACTTGCCTTTCTTAACTAGATCGTCAGTCCTAAAATGATCAGCCTCTTTAAGTAATAATAGGTCTTACTACGAGTTTTACCAGATCCCTCCATGTCGTTACTTGCACCAACCCAACATTATTCCTTTTATTAAACCTCTTTTTCTTTTTAGACTTCCGAAATTTAACAAATAACCCACTATCACTATCCCTTTTATCACCCATAGCTTTTCTGACGAAGTTTTCTAGTATGAAGTGTTGCCTTCAGTTCTTCTAAGGCCAGTGAGTCTTTACCAATAACACAAGACTCAACAAAATTCTCAAAGCTAGATGGTAGAGACACAAGTAGTATAAACACAACATTCTCATCATCAATTTTAATATCTAGATCACGCAAATTAAGTGAAATATAGTTAAGTTTTTCTAGATGTTTTTGTAAGGGAGTACTTGACTGCATTCAAAGGCTAAATAATCGCTACTTCAGTAATTAAATAGATAGATTCCCGTGTAAAATACGGATGCAATAAATATTTATTTATGTGACTATATTAATATTAATTCATATATTTTTTTATTTACCACATAAACTTAATCATCAAATTTTGTATAATATAATTGACAAAGCAAATGATTAAATAATTTATTATACAATTATATTAAAAGATATACGCAAAAGAATAGACAAAAAAATTACCATCTATCAATAATTTTTATCAATTTGATTATCGTTAAGCTAATATATCGATGAAATTACTCTAAAAAGTCAAGAAATGTTCGTCAATAATTTCTATTAAATTAAATTTTAATTACTTCAATTTTAAAATGTAATAGAATATACTTTGTTTATTATAAAATAATTTATTTTCTTTTCTACGATCCTATCATTGGAATATTTTAGGCTTTTCATCAATATATTATATTTTAACTTAATTTGTAAATTATTATCATATATGATTATAAAATATTTTTAAAAGAATAATAAAATATAACAACTGAATATGAAATATAATATAAATTTTGAGCTTAAGAGTCACTATTATGTATTTAAAATAGAAGATTAAATTATTTTATTTTTGTATTTTTATGATTGGGTCACTTCTTAATGATATAATCTTTGATTTTATCTAAGATTTGGGGTAAAAAAAACTGTAGGTTTAATAAGAAAATATATTTATAGTCAATAAAAAAATATTTAAATTTTTTGATGAGTTAATTATTTCCTTAAATATCAAGCCAATCAATAAAAGTTTTCATGAAATAAAATAAAGGCGGAAAAAATTCTAATGAAAATATGACACGTGTCCCAAGTTGTTTCTCCATTAGTATATTCTATTGATATAAATTTTGAGTTTAAGAGTTACTATTGTGTATTTAAAATAAAAAATTAAATTACTTTGTATTTGTCTTTTTATGGTTGGGTCACTTCTTAATGATATAAACTTTAATTTTATTTAAGATTCGGGGTAAAAAAAATTGTAGGTTTAATAAGAAAATATAATTATACCCAATCAATTTTTTTTTGAATTCATTATTTCTTTAATATATCAAGACAATCATCAAAAGTTTTAATATAGGCAGAAAAAATTCTAATGAGAATATGACACGTGTCCCAAGTCGTTTATTCATTAGTATATAAATATTGCTAGAATATATTGTAACTGTCTAACTTGTATTCTGTTAACTTAAATAAATTCAATTGATTTAGGAAATTATTTTCACAAAATAACCAGCTGCAATTTAGAGAAAATGGGCGGGAAACTAATGAAGGAGAGGCTGACATGTGTCAGTCTCGTTTCTTCATTAGTATTTTTTATAGATAGATTAGTTGGTTAACGTCTTGGTCATATATGATGACTCCAATTTCAACCACAAATGATATGATCATCAAGACTTAGCAAAATGGTAGAATGAGCATTTTACTCCATTACCGTTAAATTTTCGTTAGTCAATCCGTCTTCAGACCTCAAAGTAGTACTCTTTTGGAGCCAACAGAAGCCAAATCTGTTGTTGTTTTAACAAAGTCATCATCTTAATTTCCCATAGGCCAAAGCTATTTTTCCTGGTAAATTTTTCAATTTCTGTTGTAGAATCTACTACCATTGTTTCCCTCAACCTGAGCTCTTGATGCCAATTGTTGTGTGACAGTGTAAGCAAAGATTGGAAACAATAAAGAAATTCAACGTAAACAATAAGAAATAACACTAGAGATTTAACGCGCTTCACTACTAATGTGATAGTTGCATCCATTAGCACCGGGAACATATAATTTCACTATAGAATGCAAAGATAGATTACAACATGAATTAAGTTTTTCTCTCACAAAACAATGGTTCAATTTGTCTACTATCTCTTATTTTTTGGCTTGAAATTAACCCTAGCCCTAAGTGAGGGGCTTATTTATACTAAATCACAAAAAGAAGAAACTTAGGTATCAATTTTAAAAATAACCATCAAAAGACATAATGGGAATATGGAGTAACCGCCACAAACTATAATGGGAACGCCGAGTAACCATCACAAACCATCATGGGAACATAGAGTAACCACCACAAACCTTGTTTTATCATCTTCAAACATGGATGAACTCTAGTTTGAGTCACTATCTCTAACACCATAAATGAGAAGAGAACTATGCTATCAAGCCACTCGTCGTTATTCTCACTCTCAGCAAACCCGATATCTACCCATTTATTCTCTTGTTAATTTTTAATCTAAAAATATGGAGTTACGATTTATTCACTATCTTAATCAAGTTCTTTTCCTCCACGAGGATCCGTCTCCATAAAAGAAGCATTATCATTTGATGCTGAAGAATAGTAAAAATTTGCATCAGAGTTATTACCATCACCATGTGTCTCGCTAAAAAGATGTTTTCTTTTAGATAATCTTAGTGTTTGGAAGACTCCATAATGAATAGCTGAAATCCAGATGATATATAGGATTCTTAAGACGAAATAAAACCAAAATCAGAAACTGAAGAAGTGAATTCAAGTCGAGTTTTTAGGAGATTAAAAAGGTTGTTTGAAAACTTTTAGGGTTCTTAAGAAGAGCCCTGAAATGTGGAGGAAGGTGAGTTAGTGAGGGATTGAGTGATTGATGAAGCTAGGGTTGCTTAAAAATGGAAAGAAGGGTTAAGGAATTGGATTGTTTAAATTAGGTTAATGATATTTAAGTTAGATTGATGATGTTAGGTTTATTTTGTTGATGTAAATTTAAGTTGAGTTAGTAATGGTAAACTTGTAAATACGGTTAGTGTCGTAAGATTAATGTGGTAATATCAATGATCATGTTGGTCGTAAATAATATAAAATATGACCAATATACAATTTTAAGACTATAACAAATATATTTTGACTCAACATAAATAAAAAAACAAAATATAGCAGATTTCAACTAAAAATGATCATATGAAACCGAAAAGTTGGAAAAATTAAAAATTACTTTTTTTTTTTTTGAATAAAAATTACTTTTATTCAAAAAAAATTACTTCAAAACACTTAGATTTGTAATTTTGGTTGAAATTATATTTTGATATTGGGTTGTTGTCAAGATTAGAATATTTTAGTTAATGACATATGACCCACTAATTCAGTAAATATTTGAAGAAGTCTAATTACCTACATAAACAAATTGCTATTTTTGATAGAAGGCCGAGTCTACATAGGACTGTATTGAACTATAAATAAAATTTAGGGTAAAAATTGAATCCGTAACAAGAAAAACAAGGGGATTATAAAACCAATATAAGAAGTCAGCCAACAATTTCTAGGGCGCAAAACAAGATACATAGCTCAAGAACAGGGTTCTTCCTTCCTAATTTCTGCTATTTCTGGGTTCAATTTCCTCAACCATTTAAGGGTTTTTCTCGAATTTCTTCCATTCTTGGTTTTCTTTTGTTTCTTGATTTAATCCATGTTTTGCCTTCGTTTTCCTCCTACATTTGAGGATAAATTATTGATTTAATTGTATTGTTTTTTGTTTTTTCAGAGAAAACATGGAACAATATGTCAAGGTAGAGAAGCCTAAAGTTGAAACGCCAATTGATGAGAATGAGATTCGTATTACAAGCCAAGGAAGAATGCGGAATTATATTTCCTACGCCATGACTCTTCTTCAGGTCTATATTTTTTCCGGGACACTTTTTGCACAGGGTTGCCCTTTTGTGTATTCTGTCTTCATATTACATTTTGCAACAATTGTCAAAAAAAAAAAAAAAAACACAAAATGCTTGATGCGACGAAGGAATGTATTATTTATCAAATTGGTTTGAGATTTTGAATTTATTTATTAAGTTTATTTTTCCCTTTAAAATATTATCGGGGATGATTGGAGGGAGTTGTTTTTGTGATTACCGCTTTGACATTGTTGTTGAGAGGGATTGTTGTTCTACCTTTTCTCATTGGAAATATTATTGATTGGAATTGTTGTGTTGTTGAGTGAGAAAAGTTCGTGCATTATTGATTGGAATTTTTCTTAAAGCAATCCGACTAGTCATTGTTATTCTACATATATTTGGTGATTAAAGGTGAATGTCTGTATTTGAAAAACTGTTTTGTTGTGTTTTTCATAATTTACGTAAGGTTTTTCTTTAGAGTTTAATTATAAGTCATATGCAACTAGTAGATGGAGGGATTTTGCTTCCTTAGTTAAGGCTTTGACATTATTGTTGTTTTATTATTGAGTGGGAAGAAGTTGTTTTATTGCTTGAGATTTTATGGAATGTCAACTTTAATAGTTGTGCTGCGCTACGTGTTGTTTGGTGATTGAAGGTGAATCTTTGTACAGAAAAAATGTTTACGCTTCCGGTAGTTTATTCCTCTATTTTGTCTGTCAATTTAAGTAGAGATTTTTTTGAGAGTTCATCAGTTCAATTTGAAGATATTAAAGTAGTAGTTTTGAAGAAGTATATGCAGCTATAGAAGAAGAATGGGTTGATGTAGGGAGTTTGTTCTTATGCTTAAGGCGTTGACGTTGTTGTTGTGTTATTGAGTGGGAAAATGCTGTTTACGCTTTTATATCCTCACTCAAATTAAGTAGCGATTTTCTTGAGAGTTCAATTTGAAGACATTAAAGTATTATTGAAGAGGTTATGCAACTATAGAGCTTGGGCTTTTATACTTATGGATGCTAATGTTAAGTATATTTAGTATAATGTGATCAGATTTTGGTAGAGCTTGGGCTTCCTACCGTTGGGTGTTGAACAATGAGTAAATTTTTGAAGAGGTATATGCAACTATTATTGTGGAGAGAAGGGAGCAGATGAATAATGTAGAAGAATGGTGGATTTATGATTTATGCTGTCGGTATTAAAAATTAAGAATATTCATCTAAATTGAGCCACTTATTCATGGAGCCTAATGGAGGCTGGGCTGCCTACTGTTGGGTGTAGAACAATGGGGTCTACTGATGGACCGCATACAAGTGAAACGGTAGTTAAAAAATGGGGAGAAGCTTGAAGAACATAAGATTAAAGAGGGAAACGTGCAAACCAAGATAAAGATAGGGTTGATTGGTTAGAGAACAAATTTTGTATTCATGTGGAAGGTCCCATAGGATGTATCTAGTGATTTTGTTATGGGGTATATGCACCTTTTCCTGCGTATGATGATCCTTCTCTTGTTAGATGAGAAATAGATTTATATTTAGTCACCTTCTTTTTTTTTGCAAGTTTTGAGCTGGATGATGTGCTGAAGGTTAAAATGTGTTTGCTTTTAGTCAAACTCTCATCTCAATTATCTTGCTATATGTTCAGGAAAAAGGCTCTGATGAAATTGTGTTCAAGGCCATGGGAAGAGCAATTAACAAGACTGTGACAATTGTGGAGCTCATTAAGGTATTGCTTGTTTTACATGTCATTCTTTTGCTATTTTTCTTTTTTCAACCTGTTCTTATGATCCTTGGTGTTTTATAATCATTGGCAGAGAAGAATCGTCGGTCTGCATCAGATCACATCAATTGGGTCCACAGGTATCACTGATACATGGGAGCCAATTGAGGAAGGCCTTCACCCGTAAGAATTTTCACAATCCCTGTAGAATTTTATTGCATTTATTTCTACCTTTTCATTTTCTTTGAGGTAGAGTTGAAGCTGCTTTGGCTCTAGTATACTGATTATATAGCTTTGTCCGTATCATGTGTGCTCTAATATAGTTAACTATGCAATTGCAGCATTGAAACCACAAGGCATGTGTCGATGGTAACTATAACTCTTTCAAAAAAGGAGCTTAATACATCAGCTGTTGGGTTAGTAGTTTTTTCTACTTAGTATCTTTTGATTTCATTTTTGTCAATGAATGGTTTGGTTATCTGAAAGAGTCAATCTGTCTAATAAAGTTACCTGAATTGTTTCTAAAGTTTTACTAGTTTCAGTCACAGTTTATGAATTCTTTTTTATTTTCCTTCACCCCCTGCGTGCTGTAGAAGTCATAATAAAAGCAGAGTTTGTAGGTTGTATTTTTTCTATCGGGAGCAAGACTCTCATTGTTATATCTTTTATTTGATGTAATTTTACATATATGATGAAAATTGGCAAGTGCTTTTAATAAGATTCAGTTTTTCAAATTTCTTTTTTATTTGGACTCCCGGGCCTTTGAAGTTCATTAAAACAAAAGTTTTGAGAATTTATATGAACTGAGTGACAAGGTTCCTGTGTTTTTAGTTGTCTAGTTAACCTCCTGGTTTACTTTCAGCCAACTGAATTCAATGTCATAAACTGTAGGTATCAACCTCCATTGCCTGCTGATCAAGTGAAGTCCTTTAATGATTATGATTATGACGGAGGTATAGTATCTTAGCATGCATGCTTGGATTGTGAGTCTTCAAATACAATTCCTGAATTTTACATCTCCTAATTTTTCAGACGGCTCTCCGAGTAATCGAGGCAGGGGTCGAGGTGGTAGAGGAAGAGGAAGGGGGAGAGGCAGAGGTCCAGCTGGTCAGTATTCTTGCCTTGATATGTCTATTTATACCTAAACAAGAATGCCACTACTTCATTGTGGAAGCAATGAAATAAATTATTGATTTTGACTGTACTGTTTTGATTTATCTTCCCGTATACAAAAGCATCAAAACTTTTGGTTATTTAATGGAGATACATTTGTTTCAGGCAATGGATTAATGTCTGCTGAGTATGAGGATGGAGGCTGGGATCAGAACAGAGGTTATACCAGGGGTAGGGGCAGAGGCAGAGGTCGTGGCTTCCGTGGTCATGGACGGGGAGGGTACAGTTACAACAGTCCTATGGTTGACCCTCAGGAAAATGCTGGTGGTTACAATCGTGGACCACCGTTTCCAGGCCGTGGTAAACATTCCCTGCTGTTCGTTTATCTTATGATACTGCACTTAAAAGATAATTGGTTAAAGCCTGATTTGATTAAAGCGTGTGTCTACTCATGAATTTCCAAGATGAGCGATCTTGATAACGGCTTAATCTATTGCATTATGCACATAAAGCATCATTAGAGTGTGCATGTTGGCATGCTGACCTTTTGACATCTAAGTCGATGAAATCTCTGCTTATTGACATTGCTTTATGCCTGTAGGAATGAATAAGGAATGAGTGAACTGCACCAACCATAGATAAAAGCTTACTTTATACTTGTCTGTTTTTAATCTTTTTCTTACATTTCAGGTCGTGGTCGTGGGAGGGGTGGAGGCCGTGGAAGGGGTGGTGGCCGTGGTGGACGCTCCAATAGCCCTGCTCAGGGTGCAGCGGTAGTTGGTGCTTAAATGCTCGTCCTTTGAACAGAAACTGCAGGGTGTTCTTGTTTTGAACATGTTAAATGCCTGCTTCGTCACTCTGTTTGACATTGGCCTTTTTGTTTCGTCAACAAAATTTACTTAGGACTTGATGAATGTGTACCATTTATAGACTAGTTTAGATGAAAGTTTGGGCAATATTTCGTTCCTTTTCTCTCTTAGAAAGTAGATGAGTTTGTTTCGGATAATTGTAATTCTTCCCATACATTGGCGAGCAGTGCATTCTTTTATTTGTTAATGTCGGTAGAGTTCATTATGTTATATACTGCTTTTACTAAATTAGTTTTTGATTGTTGGCCGCTTAAAGTTAATACTGATGGTTGTGTGTATACTAATCAAAAGTGGATAATAACCCTTGTCAATTATATGATCATAAATGTTGCTGTATATTCAGTTTTAGAATTGGATTTAGCGATGGTTGATTAAAGATTTTCAACTTACAGTGGATTGACCAAGTCTAAGTATGTTTGAAATTATATGATCATAATGGGGTAGCCTATTACGAACTTCTTGTTGTCCACATATCAGGCTCAGTCTAAGTCTAAGAATGCATGAAATTTAAGTTTGGTTGCAACTTGTAGGGTGATACCCCTAACCAACAGTATGAAAGACATAGGATAAAGTATGTTTGAGAGCAATAAATGTAAGTTAGTGGGATTCTGCATAAATTGACTTAGTGTTTGAGTAGAGTAGGATATATCAAGCCTTGTATTTGTAAGTTAAGTTTGCCAATCAAGCTTATGTATAGAGATTAGGGCTGCACACGGTCTGGTCTGGTCTGATTTGACAGAAAAATTAGACCAGACCAGAAATTACGGTCTGGAAATTTTTTAGACCAGACCAGACCAGTCAAGACACCAGACCAGACCGTTCTAGACCGGTCTGGTCTGGTCTGGTCTGGTCTACGGTTTTTCCTTTTTTATGTATTTTTAAATTTTGAATATAAGATAATGTATTCATTTTAATCATTTATATATATGTAAATATTAATATATATTTCGAGTCATTATTGAGTCTACGAAAGCCTTCAAACACATACATTACCATAAAAAATTACATCACTAAATGATATTCACAAAATATCTAGCTAGTTCGAACCAAATAGAAACGTCTCAAGTCTTCAACCATCGTTAAACAAAATACATCACCAAATCCAAAACATCACAATAATTAAGTACATTACCAATATTATTATATAGAGCATAAAGTAAATTAATAGTGTATTAAGGAACGTCAATAGCTGAAGGACTCAAACTGATCATCGACAGCTCTGTACAATAAAAACAAACATAAAAAAAAATGATTTTATTAAATAAACATAATACTAATCTAATCATGAATTCAAGGTATGAAAGATGACATACCTTTCTCTAGTTGTAAATTTGCATCGGATTTGTTCTGTTAAGCTTCAACTATAATATATGCAAAATACCCATATATATATTAACTATAATACAAAGATGCAAATTACCCATATATACCAACAGATAAAAATACCCAAAAAAAAAATACCCATATAAAAAAACAGATAAAAATACCTACATTACGAGATAAAGACAAATAGGGCATGGGCTTACGTGGTGAAAAATGAGCAGATAAAAATACCAAAACACATTAGCACAGATAAAAACAGATAAAAAATCCATGGCAGACTGGCAGTATCAAGAAACGAATAAAAATACCCAAAAAATCAACTAACATACTTACATTACGAGATTCTACACTTGATTCCATGGTGAAAAATGAAAATCAACAGTTAGGGCTTGCGTGGCCGTGGATGGAGATGGTGTTTGGAGGGAGCAAACTATAAAAATTAAAATACCAATAATTAGAAAGCAAAAACGAGCTGGAGAAGTAAACTACTGTAGAAGACTATAAAAATTAGAAAGCAAAAACGAGATGAAGCGTAACACCCCTGAATTTCCGACCCCTTATATGAAACCAAAACCGTAAAGGACGGGAGGAAATTGGGGTGTTACATAGAAAAAAGAAAAGAATTAAAATAAACTTCAAAAGATTAAATTTAAAAAGGTGAAGGAAAATCGGCAGCACCTTTACTAAACTCGAACATATGTGGTAGAGCAATTAGCGAAATAAAACATTAAGCTAATTTTTAGGAATCATTGCCTTTAAAACCTCACGTCACGACGGAATAGGTCATCGCTTCTCAAATCGGTATGCCAAGAGTAGATCGTGGTTCTAATGTCGACGCGTGCGTTTCAAGATGACTTAACACTTTAAAAGCATACAACGTTATAAACTACGCAGCGGAAAAACAAATATACAAAGTAGGACATAAAGCCTCATAACAAAAGTATACACAGCCAAAGTTTACAAAAGATAAATAAGAACTACAAAATCAAAGGAAACAATATGACACAGATAATAATATGCTATCTTCCAATATTCAATTATCCAAATTCAACATATTGCATTGTAGTCATACAAACATATCAACTTATATGAATAAGGCCACTTCGATTAGTCTAGTGCCACCCTAGTGTACTGCTTTACTTAATCATATTTAATTTAATTGTTCTGGTATTCCTTCTCATTCTTCCTTCTCCCTCTCACTCTCACTCAAGCACAACCCATCCCCCACAGTACCACCGCCGGCCAGCAGCAGCCAACACCACCGCCGGCCAGCGGCAGCCAACAGCCAGCACCACCACCGGTTGCTCTCCTTCCTCACGGCAGCAGGAGGCTGCGTCCTCACCCTCCACCAGCAGACGAGCTGCTGTGTGCCGCCAGTTTGGGTGGTTTTGTGCGGTCCTCCACCTTTCTCTTGTCTCACCTTTGTAAGCCATCTCTTCTTCCCCCATTTTGATTCTTGTTTCAAATTAAGATCTACCAAGTTTATGAGTTTGGTGTTAGTTTTGTGTGACTTTCATTGAATCTTTTTGTGGGTAAGATTTTAATTGATGAATTGAACATGTTTATGACTTAAGATTTGAAATGGGATTAGAAACTATGGTTGTGTGTTGATTGTTTATTAATTTGGTTGAATCTTATCATGAGTTTGGGTTGATTGTTTATTAAATTTTATTGAATCTTATTATGGTAATCTAAGAATGTGATTAGTTTCTTATTTTAATTGGAATTTGCCAAGTTTATGAGTTTGTTGTTGATTTTGTAGTAATCTTTATTGAATCTTATTATGGGTGAGAGTTTGATTGTGAATTGAATTTATTTATGAATTAAGGTTTTAAAGTAAGAATGGAAATGATGGTAGTATGACTTCTTTTGTGTTTTTAAGGGCCGGTGTTGAATAAATTGAATAGATTTGTATAAGCTTTGAATATATGATTATATTTTGAATAGGTGATAATAGTTGTTATAATCGAGTGTTAGTCACTTTTAATAGTTAAAAATAAACTAATTATGCTATAATTTGGTGATGATTGATTAAATAACCTTAAAAGTTGTTTTAAGAGTTAGTCGATCGATTATTATTGTGATAATTAGTAATGGTGATGATTGTAATTGACTATGTAAGTGATTTTGGTTTTTAAATTAGGAATAATAGTTGTGAATTTCAAGTACTCTTATTAGGTTGTTATTGAAGTCATAATGCATAATTTTAGTAGGGCTATGAGAATAATATCAACTTATTGTAGAAGGTTGTTAAGTTACTCGTCGTGTTGTCTTGATTATAGTTCCTCCTAACTTTGGAGAATGTAACAGATGAGGTTGCGATTCGATAGCTCTAAAATTTGTCTTAGTGTTGTATTGGAGTTATAAGACTTAGCTTGATTAGTATTTTTGGGTAACGCGAGCCGATATGCTCAAAATTAGTTAATGTAAAGAAACGACTCACATATATTGTTACTTTTAAATTGATGAAAAGATTTGTGTTGTTGTTAAGTTAACGATCATAACGTGTGTTGAATGAAATGTGTGCGTGCTAGTGATCGGAAACTCATATTAAATGAGTAATAGTGGTTACTTTGGCTTTTAGCTGGTATGACAAAGTGGATAAGTGGACTTATTAGTTATACTCCTAACTTATATAGGTGCCCAATTCTTAAGAGGGAGGTAGAACTTTAGTTGGGCGACTTTTGTGACTTTTGGTCCTGCAGTGACGCTTACAGGTACGTACACGCAGTAACTATTCTTATATGCAATTGCTTAAAGACTTCATTATTATTATGTTAATATGCACTGTATCGAAACTTGAGGTACTAGTGTATACAGTTTATATGAAAAGCTATTGATTATGAAATCCTTGCGTTTAGAATAGTTTAGTGAATGAGAGTGTTGGTAGAAGGCGGGGACCACCACCTCCCCCTTATTTATTTGAGAATTGGGTTATGTCTTACTCGGAGTTAGAATGACTCCTTTATAGGTGAATTTCATATTTTATTTTGAGTTGCTCAGTGGGTTTCGGCGTTCTCCTATCCCAGGGCACTCACTAGTAGTCAAAAGCGGGAGTTATTCCCCTTTGATAAGGTACTAAATTATGATTAGTTGGCGTGACTCAACTGGATTATATCCGGTTGATTTAAAGATTTAATAGTCCCCTAGGTGAGGTTCGACGGGACCACCGTAAGGGGGGTACGAGCATACTTTGTCAATTAGGCGCCGGGTGGCCGATAACGCCCCTTGACCGAGGTGTCACCATGCGGGCCTTGCAAACCCCAATATGGTTGTCTTTCCACTGGATTGGTACCCCAGTGTTAGTTTCCCAAAGGTAGGACCCGAGAGGGTCAGCTGGAGGGGGTATGAGCTCATACTTTGCCATGGGCACCGGGTGGCCGATAACGTCCATGGCCGTGTCACTATGCCATGAAGCGAAGAAAAGATTTACTGAAAGAATGTTACTTTTGATAGACAACTTATTCATTCAATAGAAAGCTTACACATTAATAGAACGTTTACTCATTGATTATTCAATGATAAAGTAGTTTATGCTAGCGAGAAGTGCGCCTAAACTAACTTAACTCAAAGGAGTTTCCAGTCCCAAAGATGGGCTAGAATGCACTTACTCTAAGATAGGCAAGCCTTATAGGGTCACGTGTTAGATAGTTTGTTAATGCCTTGGTTGATTTGATACTACGCGTGTTCTGCAAGAGTTTATGGTTGAGAAGAGAAATGTGAAGACCTGCATTCTATCCAAGAAGCATAGGTGGATGGTAAACAGTTACTATTTGTGTTTGTGTCCTATGAAATCATCTTATGTTGTTGTATAACATAACGTTATATATCAGTTGGTTTTATTATATTTGATGCTAGTTCTGACGTGTACGTGTTTGTGTTTATGTTTGATTGTTTGATGACTTTCTATGATCGTCCTGCTATGACACATTGGCCTTGGTCTGATGTCGAGCAGCAGGAGGATCATGGACAGTCGTAGCAGGTACTGGAGCTTCTTTTTGCATTGCATTGGGGGAGAGTGACGAGGGCGAAAAATAATCTGTGTAATATTGTTATCCTTTGATTTTGTAGTTCTTATTTATCTTTTGTAAACTTTGGCTGTGTATACTTTTGTTATGAGGCTTTATGTCCTCCTTTGTATATTTGTTTTTCCGCTGCGTAGTTTATAACGTTGTATGCTTTTAAAGTGTTAAGTCATCTTGAAACGCACGCGTCGACATTGGAACCACGATCTACTCTTGGCATACCGATTTGAGAAGCGATGACCTATTCCGTCGTGACGTGAGGTTTTAAAGGCAATGATTCCTAAAAATTAGTTTAATGTTTTATTTCGCTAATTGCTCTACCACATATGTTCGAGTTTAGTAAAGGTGCTGCCGATTTTCCTTCACCTTTTTAAATTTAATCTTTTGAAGTTTATTTTAATTCTTTTCTTTTTTTTTATGTAACACCCGAATTTCCTCCCGTCCTTTACGGTTTTGGTTTCGTATAAGGGGTCGGAAATTCAGGGGTGTTACATGAAGCAAAAGAACGAACCAAAGTGATGAAGATGAACTTCTGTAGAAGACGAACTGGAGAATGGAGATGAAGCAAAAAACTACTGGAGAATGTAGAAGATGATGTGCCGCCATTTTAGTTTTGGAGAAGGAGAAGTAAACTAAAGACTAAAGACTTACGGTTTCAATTTTTTGGGTACTATATATATGAAAGATATTTGGGCCAGCCAACACATATCAGAAATTCAGAATATAACATAGGTCTTTTATATTACGGTTTGACGGTCCGGTCTGGTTTGAAAATTTTAAAACCTAGACCGAACCGCAAACCGTTTTTTTCAAAAAAAAAAAAAAAACAGACCAGACCAAATACTTAAATTACAGTTTGGTTTATGGTTTAGACCAAACTCTGTTCAGCCCTAATAGAAATGGGTCAGATATTAATGTACATGCAGAGGCTGAGAGTAGGGGGAAACACTTTTTTGAAATCTATAAAGCCATTGTCTGAAATTTATTTCTTTGTGAATTTTTCTTAAGTGAGAATGATGCCCTTGTTGCTATTGTTTGCTTCTATTTCCAAGAAAAAAATGTAAAGAACCAAGATCTTTGATACTTCAAGTAGTTTTAAGGTTTTCTTTCAAGGACTCAATGGTAGTAAGATTGTTGCCAATAATTAGTATATTATCAACATAAACACCATTATTGTGTTATCATTGTATGTCGTTTTTATAAATAAGGAGTAACCATATTTGCACTATTGAAAGTTGTGTTGTTGCAAGGCGTGGAAATGTTTTGCAAACCATTAGCGAGAAGCCTGTTTCAAATCCTAGAGGGATTTGTTGAATTTACATACTTTCTTGTCTGTAACATGTAGGCCTTTAGGTATTTTCATAAAGACATCCTCATATAAGTCACTATGTAGGAAAACATTATTCACATCTAGTTGGTATAGGGGCATATTGTTACAAATGGTGTGACTTAAGTGCACATTTGATGTGTGCATTCATGAGTGACTTATGGGATGGAATCCTATGAAGAGTTGTTAATGGGTGATTAAGTTAGTAACATAATGTGTGTGTGATTAAATATGATGTTTAAGTGTGAATTAATTCCATGAATTAATGAAGAAATTGAATAAGGGACTTAAATATGAGTGTTTTGATGGATGTTGAGTGAGTTTAATGAAGGAATGAAAAGATACTCTTTTATGCCAAGTCGAGAAAACTGTCATAATGCCACTGAAGGACGCTTGACTGGAACAGTTGACCGAACGAGCTCCAGGGTGGGTCGAGCAAGCAGACATATAGAAAGAAACTTCCTAAAGCCCGCTCGACCGAGTGAGCCTCTGCTTTGGTCGAGCAAAGTCTTTTAACGTTCCTAGGATGCTATTTTTGTCTCTTGAAGTTCTTGGAGCTATTACAACTCATTTATTTTCAGCATCATGGATTTCTTAAGTGAGCAATTATCATTGAATGTACTTAATACTATAAATATAGAGCTTAAGTGATCATCCAAACACATCAAACACAAACCCCTTAGCCAAACTCATAGCCTTTTGTTTTATCTCTTACATCTATTGTAATACTTCATTGTAAGAGTGTTTTACTCATTTGATCTAATACAAACAAGCAACTACACACCAGGGAGGACCTAGCCATCATCGGGTGAACCTCCTTAAGTCACTATGTTATTTTTGCAATTTTATTTTTTGTTTAAACATTGTTAAGTCATTGAAATCATAATAGTTCATCAAGTTGCCTTGCATCGTATTGATCCTAGCAAATTATTTCAATTGGTATTAGAGCCAAGTTGATTAAACGGTGTTTAAGAAGTCGTAGTTGGTGAAACATGTCCTGAATGAAGCTTGACATAGAGAAGTTTGTTAGAAGTGTGAATTTTAGCTTATGGCAAGTCAAAATGAAGGCCATTTTGATTCAAAATTGTGTGAAAAAAAAAAAATTGATGGTGTAAACAAGATGCCGAGAGGTATGACCGTGACAAGATGGGAAGAGATTGATACAAAGGCATTATCGACAATCCAATTATGCCTTTCCATTGAAGTGCTCAGAGAGGTTGTTAAGGAAACTACAACCAAGGGGATTTGGGAGAAATTGGAATTACTCTACATGGCCAAGAGTGTTACCAATAGGCTACTTTTAAGAGTAGAATCTATAATCTACGCTTAGAGGAAGGTAAACCTTTGAAATCTCACATAGATGAGTTTTATATTCGATTGTTATGGACTTACAAAACATTGATGTCAAGCTTGATAATGAAGACTTGGTTATTTACCTCTTATGTTCTCTACCTCCATCTTACAAGGATTTAAAGCTACATTATGGTAGAGAAAACTTGAGGAGTGAAAATGTGAAAATTTCCTTGACTCAAAGTCAAAGGGATCTCATTGATACACAACTGTCACAAAAATTACAGGGTGGCTCGGGTGATGGATTGTTTGTGAAAGGGAGGACACAAGGGAAACATTCCACCAGTGGAGGTGGAAACAAGGGTAAAGGGAAGTCAAAGTCATGGGGGCCTAACAAAAATAATACTTGCAACTATTGCAAGCTTAAATGTCGCATCAAGAATGATTGTTGGAAATGGAAAAAGAAAAATTCTTGTGATGATGAGGCAAGGGACGTAACTAGTAATGCCGATGCTAGTTACATAAATGATAGTGATGATGGTGGTGTTTTGGTAGCCACACAGGGGTACAAAGATAGTGATGAGTGGATTCTTGACTCGGGGTGCACATTCCACATGACTCCGAACTAAACTTTCTTCCAAACATTTGAAAGTATTGATGGAGGAAATGTAACCATGGAAATCAACACAACATGCAAATTAGTTGGGGTTAGGAGTGTGAAAATGCAAATGTTTGATAGATGGTGCCAACCTTAATCGATGTGAGGTATGCTCCGGGTTTGAAAAATAATCTCATTTCTTTGGGTACCCTTGATAAGATCGGGTATAAGATCACTTGTGAAGGTGGAGTTATAAAGGTTGTTAGAGTATCACTTGTGGTGATAAAGGGGAAGATGAATGGGAGTTTGTATGCTCTTGAAGATTCAAAATCTCCGGCTCGACGAACATTTACACAAACACAATGTTCAATCATGAAACAAAGCTTTGGCACTTAAGACTTGGTTACATTGGAAAAAGAGGTATGTTTGAACTTTCTAACAAGGTTTATTTGATGGAAAAAAGTTCGAAAACCTTGGGTTTTGCGAAC